>JAFEMH010006877.1:0-109753 GCA_022495995.1 Adenophora triphylla var. japonica | reverse complement strand
GTTTCTCAAGAAAAGTACCATTACATTGAAGCAACAAACACTTTGTTCTCATTGCGGTTGTAAAAGTAATACCCTTTGGTTTCCTTAGGGTAAGCCTGGGTGGGATGTACCCGATTCTTTTTTAAAAAATCCCAACGGAGTCGCCACGCCGTTTTTAGTTTAAGGGCCAAAACTTTGAAAAATGCCTAGAATTAAGAGAAAATGAGTTCGGAGGAATCACGTTTACACTCCGGGAAGGGACGTTGGCATGCACTCGAAATGCCTCGTACTGACGCAGTCTTCCTCACTTGAAACTTTTTGTGTGTGTGTGTGTTTTTAAAAAAATGTTTTAATAAAAAGTGTGAGAGTTTTCTCGAAATAACGAAATACTTCAAAAAGACTGAATCAAAACTGGTTTCAAAGATAAGTGACTAAACCATGAAAAATAACAGTAAACCTTGGAAAACCATTATGCAGATAGACAATGTCATCCGTGTGGATGAGATTGTAGTGCAATCTTGTCCGCGCGGATGGGGCTCCAAAGTGTCAATATTTTACGGTTTAATACAGCGTGGTCCAAATTAGTTACCGTAATTTTAAACTTAATCGGATTTATAGGACTTTTAACTGGAAAATGTAACTAAAACGAAGAAAACAAAAAGAAATATTTGGATTTTTGGGCATCCATGTTTTGTCCTCTCTTTCCCTAGACTTTGACATTAGTGGGTCATAAGTGATGAATCCACTTAGAATTTGGGCCGAAGCCATCCTGGGTAAGTATGCATGCAATAGGACTTGAAAACATGTCATTTGCAAGGAAAAGGGGAATTTGACATGAAAGTAAATTTGATAAAGCAAGGAATAGGTCAAGATGTATCAACTTAAGAGGAAGATATCTAAGGTGGTCACAAGAAGGACC
This sequence comes from Adenophora triphylla var. japonica, assembly GCA_022495995.1. Lineage (NCBI taxonomy): Eukaryota > Viridiplantae > Streptophyta > Magnoliopsida > Asterales > Campanulaceae > Adenophora > Adenophora triphylla. The sequence continues at coordinate 108,855 of JAFEMH010006877.1, read as the reverse complement.
ATCCTTGATACATATACTCAAGTGTATCTCATACATCTTGTGTGACCTAAATTGTGTAAGTCTTAAGGATGTCCATCCATGAAAATGGTTCCAAGGTGAATATCTTATACTATGGGGGGGACATTTGCAAGAAAATAAATATTATGGACCATTTGAAGTGATCATCTATGGAGATGAACTCCAAGATGACCATCTTCTAGGTCAAGTGAGCAAGTATGAACTAGAAATGTAAAGGGACATGGGGGATTTGCATAATAAAAAAAATATGAATCCATGTAGAGAATCAACCATGGAGATGAACTCCATGGAGATCCTCTTGGATCCTAGGACAAAAGGGAAGGGGAGGTGAACACAAGTAGTAAGTAAGACTACTTCATTTACATATGAAATGTATGCATGAATGAGGGAGATATGAATAAGGGGAGTGAGGGTTTACCAATCTTTCTTGGGTTTGTGTTTAGGGTTTGAAAGATTTCAAGGCTTAGAAGTGGTTTGGTAGTGGATTTGAGGTTGGATTTGGTGTTAAATTGGAGTTGTAGGAGTGTTTAAGGCTGTTTTGAGGAGGGATTTCGGCATAGTAACAAAGTAGGGAAAGGTGTTTGTTCTTCTTGAAAATGAAGGAGAAAGGCTCAATTTATAAATTGGCCAGGGGTGCAATCTTATCCGCGTGGATAAGATCGTCGGTACAATCTTATCCGCGTGGATAAGATCGTCAGTACAATCTCATCCGCGTGGATAAGATCATCACGTGCCTCGAACCGCAGTAAAAGCGCTTGATTTTAGGCCGTTTCTTATTTGGTCAAAAGGTGACTTTCCTTGGAAATGATGGATTCCAGCGAGGTCCTTGGCCACTTTTTTATTCCTAAGAGGTCCTTCCTCATTCGAAATGTCTAAATAATGTCCAAAATGCCCCTAAATGATTATAAATCATTAATTTGGGCTGACGGAACATTAACGACCTGCATCGGGGGCACTTACAAGAGCCCCTCGGCGACGGTACTTCTAGGGGAAGTGGGGTCGTCGACAAAGTGAGGATCCCAAACTGGCAAACTTTTATACCTAGATGGGTGAGGAGGTGACCGAGGCGGTCGGATGGCTGGACCCTTTTAAAGGATTCCTACGTATCCCAAGTGGGAATCAAGCCATTCGTAGTTCAGGTCTTGCGAGGGAAAGGAGTGACCAAGGTGGTCAAACGAATGGACCTCCCCACCACATTTTCGTTGCCGAAGATAGACTCGACTAACGAAGCCGTTGCCGAAGGTAGACTTGACTAATGGAGGCATTTTCGAAGACGGACTCAACTAACAGAGGTGTTGCCGAAGACGGACTCGGAGGCATTGCCGAAGACGGACTTGACTAACGGAGGCGTTGTTAAAGGTAGACTCGACTAACGAAGGCATTTCCAAAGAAGAACTCGACTAACGGAGGCATTGCCAAAGACAGACTCGACTAACGGAGGCGTTGCCAAAGACGGACTCGACTAACGAAGGAATTGCCGAAGACGAACTTGACGTTTAACTCGACTCAACTGAGGCATTTTTTCCGGGCTGCGACTCGACTAACAGAGGCATTGCCAAAGGCGAACTCGACTAACGGAGGCGTTGGCATTGGCGTTGCCGAAGGTAGATTCGACTAATGGAGGCGTTGCCGAAGACGGACTCGACTAATGGAGGCATTTTCCGAAGATGGACTCGACTAACGGAAGCGTTGCCGAAGACAGACTCGACTAACGGAGGCGTTGGCGTTGCCGAAGGTAGACTCGACTAACGGAGGCGTTGGCGTTGCCAAAGGTAGACTCGACTAACGGAGGCAATGGCAAAGGTAGACTCGACTAACGGAGGTGTTGCAGAAGATAACTCGACTAACGAAGGCGTTTCCGAATATAACTCGACTAACGAAGGCGTTGCCAATGATAAATCGATTAACGAAGGCGTTGCCGAAGACATACTCGACTAACAGAGGCGTTGCCGAAGATAACTCGACTAACAAAGGCGTTGCCGAAGATAACTCGACTAACGGAGGCATTGTCGAAGGTAGACTCGACTAACGGAGGCGTTGCTAAAGATAACTCGACTAACGAATGCGTTGCAGAAGGTAGACTCAACTAACTGAGGCATTGCCAAAGATAACTCGACTAACGAAGGCGTTGCCGAAGACATACTCGACTAACAGAGGCGTTGCCGAAGATAACTCGACTAACGAAGGCATTGCCGAAGATAACTCGACTAACGGAGGCGTTGTCGAAGGTAGACTCGACTAACGGAGGCGTTGCCGAAGATAACTCGACTAATGAATGCGTTGCAGAAGGTAGACTCGACTAACTGAGGTGTTGCTGAAGGTAGACTCGACTAACGGAGGTGTCTATACCTGAGGGAGACTATTTGAAGGCGTCCATACCTAGGGGAGACTATTTAAAGGAATCCATACCTGGGGGAGACTATTTGAAGGCGTCCATACCTGGGGGAGACTATTTGAAGGCATCCTTACCTGGGGAAGACTATTTGAAGGCGTTGTAGACACCCCATTCTGAACCAATAATCCATGATTACACTACTCTTCGTCTCACTTTTATGTTTTGATGAAAGCACATCAGTTTCGTCATGTTTCGTTAAGTTTCTAACTAACCTCGTTAGTTTTGGACCTAACTGACTAACGGAACGACTGAAGAGGACAAAATAGTCATTCGACTAGTTGTCCTGCGCGGGACATACGTGTCTCGCGCGAGACAACCCCTCGATAGGATGTGCATAATCACATTCCTTCTCCGTTTCAACCTCTTTTCTTGATAAATATCATCTAATCCGCATCTCTACTGACTAGAAGGTTCTGGAAGCTTCCTTGGGAGGAGTCCCAATCCACTTGAGTCTCCTAAACTTGGTGACCAAGCCATGTATCCACCTCTTCAAACCCTATAAATACTTGATGACTTTCAGTATTTCAGGGGTCCAAAATTCTAGGTTGGAGGTCCCCGATCGAAAACACACAACACACACATTTTGTGGGTTTCTCTCCCTGAAAGATTCCTACAAAATCACCCTAACTCTCCTAAAGTTTGTTTATCAACCCTGTTGATCAACAAACATCGAAGAAAGAATCAAGGACTGAGGCGAAGCTCTGTCCGCATCAAGATCCGAATCAAGGATTGAGTCGAAGCTCCGTCCGTATCAAGGTTCGACTCTAAAATTGAGTCGAAACTCTGTCCGAATCTCTTCTCAAAAAGGTAATCATTCTTTAACTTTCATTTCTCTTCTCAATCCCTCTATTGATTTTGGAGTAGTGTAATCCCATCAAAAGGATTAGCTTAGAGTCCCTGAAAACTCCTTTTATGTCCGCGCGGATAAGAAGCCTAGCGTGCACTGTTCATTAATTATAGCTGCAGGCTTTGGACACAAGGAATATTTTTTTTTAATTCAAATTAAGCAGCCAGTTTTTGCTCCAGCAGCTTCTATTTTTGGTTTTTGACCATTTCTTTTGCTTTTTTGATTCTTTTCCTTAGTTTATCTTGAAATGGCAATCCCTAATCTACCCTTGCTTGGTTAGAAATGTTAGGAATTGTTAGAAATGCTAGAAATGTTAAAACTTTCGTTAATTTTCTAACGAAAATACTAACAACTCAAATTGGAGAACTTACAGGACCGCGAAGGTCGAGATTTGAGATTTAAAATCGGACCGTGAGGGTCGCGAATGAGGATTGGACCGCGAAGGTCGAGATTTGAGATTTGAAATCGGACCGTGAGGGTCTCGATTGAGGGCTGGACCGCGAAGATCGAGATTTGAGATTTGAAATCGGACCGTGAGGGTCTCGATTGAGGGTTGGACTGTGAAGGTCGAGATTTGAGATTTGAAATAGGACCGTGAGGGTCTCGCTTGAGGGTTGGACCACGAAGGTCAAGATTTGTGATTTGAAATCGGACCGTGAGGGTATCGATTGAGGGTTGGACCGTGAAGGTCGGGATTGACTATTTGAGATTGGACCGTGAAGGTCTCGATTGGGGGTTGGACCGCGAAGGTCTCAATTGGAGATTTGAAATCGGACCGTGACGGTCTCGATTGAGGGTTGGACCGTGAAGGTCGAGATTTGAGATTTGAAATCGGACCGTGAGGGTCTCGATTGAGGGTTGGACCGCGAAGGTCGAGATTTGAGATTTGAAATCGGACCGTGAGGGTCTCGATTGAGGGTTGGACCGTGAAGGTCGGGATTTGAGGATTGGACCGCTAGGGTCACGAATTGAGAATCGGACCGAGAAAGGTCGAGATTGAAAGTTGGACCGCGAGCGATCGAGATATGAGATATCGGACCAAGAAAGGTCGCGCATGAGAGTTGAACCGTGAGGGGTCGAGATATGAGATATCGGACCGAGAAAGGTCGCGGTTGAGTGTTGGACCGCGAAGGTCACTATTAAGGGTTGTACCACGATGGTCACGATTGGAAATATCGGACCGAGAAAGGTCCCGATTGAGAGTTGGATTGCGAAGGTCGAGATATGAGATATCGGATCGAGAAAGGTCTCGATTGGATTTTTGAGATCGGACCGTGAAAGGTCTCGATTGGATATTTGAGATCGGAGATCGGACCGCGAAGGTCGGAATTGACTTTTTGAGATCGAACCCTAAAGGTCTTGATTGACTACTTGAGGTCGGACCGTGAGGGTCTCGATAAGATACTTGAGATCGAACCGCGAAGGCCGGGATTAACTTTTGAGATCGGACCGCGAAGGTCTCGATAGGAGTATTGAGATTGGACTATGAGGTTTCGATTGAGGGTTGGACCGCGAAGGTCAAGATTTGATGTTTAAAATCGGTCCGTGAGGGTCACGATTGATGGTCGGACCGCGAAGGTCGAGATTTAAGATTTGAAATCAGATCGTGAGGGTCTCGATTGAGGGTTGGACCGCGAAGGTCGAGATTTGAGATTTGAAATGGACCGTGAGGGTCGCGAATGAGGATTGGACCGCGAAGGTCGAGATTTGAGATTTGAAATCGGACCGTGAGGGTCTCGATTGAGGGCTGGACCGCGAAGGTCGAGATTTGAGATTTGAAATCGGACCGTGAGGGTCTCGATTGAGGGTTGGACCGTGAAGGTCGAGATTTGAGATTTGAAATCGGACCGTGAGGGTCTCGCTTGAGGGTTGGACCGCGAAGGTCGAGATTTGTGATTTGAAATCGGACCGTGAGGGTATCGATTGAGGGTTGGACCGTGAAGGTCGGGATTGACTATTTGAGATTGGACCGCAAAGGTCTCGATTGGGAGTTGGACCGCGAAGGTCTCGATTGGAGATTTGAAATCAGACCGTGAGGGTCTCGATTAAGGGTTGGACCGTGAAGGTCGAGATTTGAGATTTGAAATCGGACCTTGAGGGTCTCGATTGAGGGTTGGACCACGAAGGTCGAGATTTGAGATTTGAAATCGAACCGTGAGGGTCTCGATTGAGGGTTGGACTGTGAAGTTCGGGATTTGAGGATTGGACCGCTAGGGTCACGAATTGAGAATCGGACCAAGAAAGGTCGAGATTGAGAATTGGACCGCGAGCAGTCGAGATATGAGCTATCGGACTGAGAAAGGTCGTGCATGAGAGTTGAACCGCGAGGGGTCGAGATATGAGATATCTGACCAAGAAAGGTCGCGGTTGAGTGTTGGACCGCGAAGGTCACTATAAAGGGTTGTACCACGATGGTCACGATTGGAGATATCGGACCAATAAAGGTCCCGATTGAGAGTTGGACCGCGAAGGTCGAGATATGAGATATCGGACCGAGAAAGGTCTCGATTGGATTTTTGAGATTGGACCGTGAAAGGTCTCGATTGGATATTTGAGATCGGAGATCGGACCGCAAAGGTCAGAATTGACTTTTTGAGATCGAACCGTGAAGGTCTTGATTGACTACTTGAGGTCGGACCGTGTGGGTCTCGATAAGATACTTGAGATCGGACCGCGAAGGCCGGGATTAACTTTTGAGATCGGACCGCGAATGTCTCGATAGGAGTATTGAGATTGGACTATGAGGTTTCGATTGAGGGTTGGACCGCGAAGGTCAAGATTTGATGTTTAAAATCGGTCCGTGAGGGTCACGATTGATGGTCGGACCGCGAAGGTCGAGATTTAAGATTTGAAATCGGATCGTGAGGTTCTCGATTGAGGGTTGGACCGCAAAGGTCGAGATTTGAGATTTGAAATGGACCGTGAGGGTCGCGAATGAGGATTGGACCGCGAAGGTCGAGATTTGAGATTTGAAATCGGACAGTGAGGGTCTCGATTGAGGGCTGGACCGCGAAGATCGAGATTTTAGATTTGAAATCGGACCGTGAGGGTCTCGATTGAGGGTTGGACCGTGAAGGTCGAGATTTGAGATTTGATATCGGACCGTGAGGTTCTCGCTTGAGGGTTGGACCGCGAAGATCGAGATTTGTGATTTGAAATCGGATCGTGAGCGTATCGATTGAGGGTTGGACCGTGAAGGTCGGGATTGACTATTTGAGATTGGACCGCGAAGGTCTCGATTGGGAGTTGGACCGCGAAGGTCTCGATTGGAGATTTGAAATCGGACCGTGAGGGTCTCGATTGAGGGTTGGACCGCGAAGGTCGAGATTTGAGATTTGAAATCGGACCGTTAGGGTCTCGATTGTGGATTGGTCCGCGAAGGTCGAGATTTGAGATTTGAAATCAGACCGTGAGGGTCTCGATTGAGGGTTGGACCACGAAGGTCGAGATTTGAGATTTGAAATCGGACCGTGAGGGTCGCGATTGAGGATTGGACCGCGAAGGTCGAGATATGAGATTTGAAATCGGACCGTGAGGGTATCGATGGAGGATTGGACCCCGAAGGTCGCTATTTGAGATTTGAAATCGGACCGTGAGGGTTTCGATTGAGGGTTGGACTGCGAAGGTCACGATTTGAGATTTGAAATCGGACTGTGAGGGTCGTGATTGAGGATTGGACCGCGAAGGTCGATATTTGAGATTTCAAATCGGATCGTGAGGGTCTCGATTGAGGATTGGACCGCGAAGGTCGAGATTTGAGATTTGAAGTCAGACCGTGAGGGTCTTGATTGAGGGTTGGACCGTGAAGGTCGCTATTTGAGGATTGGACTGCTAAGGTCGCGACTTGAGAATCGGACCGAGAAAGGTCGCGATTGAGGATTGGACCTCTAAGGTCACGACTTGAGAATTGGGCCGAGAGGGAGGGTTCGATTGAGGATTGGACCGCGGAGGTCGAGATTTTAGATTTGAAATCGGACCATGAGGGTCTCGATTGAGCGTTGGACCGCGAAGGTCGAGATTTGAGATTAGAAATCGGACCGTGAGGGTCGCAATTGAGGATTGGACTGCGAAGGTCGAGATTTGAGATTTGAAATCAGACCGTGAGGGTCTCGATTGAGGGTTGGACCGCGAAGGTCGAGATTTGAGATTTGAAATCGGACCGTGAGGGTCGCGATTGAGGATTGGACCGTGAAGGTTGAGATTTGAGATTTGAAATCGGACCGTGAGGGTCTCGATTGAGGGTTGGACCGCGAAGGTCGAGATTTGAGATTTGAAATCGGACCGTGAGGGTCTCGATTGTGGATTGGACCGCGAAGGTTGAGATTTGAGAATTGAAATCAGACCGTGAGGGTCTCGATTGAGGGTTGGACCATGAAGGTCGAGATTTGAGATTTGAAATCGGACCGTGAGGGTTTCGATTGAGGATTGGACCGCGAAGGTCGAGATATGAGATTTGAAATCGGACCGTGAGGGTATCGATTGAGGATTGGACCCCGAAGGTCGCGATTTGAGATTTGAAATCGAACCGTGAGGGTTTTCATTGAGGGTTGGACCGCGAACGTCACGATTTGAGATTTGAAATCGGACCGTGAGGGTCGTGATTGAGGATTGGACCGCGAAGGTCGATATTTGAGATTTGGAATCGGATCGTGAGGGTCTCGATTGAGGATTGGACCGCGAAGGTTGAGATTTTAGATTTGAAATCAGACCGTGAGGGTCTCGATTGGGTATTGGACCGCTAAGGTCACAACTTGAGAATCGGACCGCGAAGGTCTCGATTTGAGATTTGAAATCGGACCGTGAGTGTCTCGATTGAGGATTGGACCACGAAGGTCGCGATTTGAGATTTGAAATCGGACCGTGAGGATCTCGATTGAGGATTGGACCGCGAAGGTCTCGATTTGAGATTTGAAATCAGAACGTGAGGGTCTCGATTGAGGATTGGACCGCGAAGGTCACGATTTGAGATTTGAAATCGGACTGTGAGGGTCTCGATTGAGGATTGTACCGCGAAGGTCGCGATTTGAGATTTGAAATCGGACCGTGAGGGTCTTGATTGAGGATTGGACCGCAAAGGTCGAGATTTGAGATATCGGACCGAAAAAGGTCGCGATTGAGACTTGGACCGCGTGGGGTCGAGATATGCGATATCGGACCGAGAAAGGTCGCGATTGAGAGTTGGACCGCGAAGGTCACTATTAAGGGTTGGACCACAATGGTCACGACTGGAGATATCAGACCGAGAATGGTCACGATTGAGAGTTGGACCGCGAAGGTCGAGATATGAGATATCGAACCGAGAAAGTTTGCGATTGAGATTTGGACCGCGAGGGGTCGAAATATGGGATATCAGACCGAGAAAGGTCGCGATTGAGAGTTGGACCGCGAGGGGTCGAGATGTGAGATATCGGATCGAGAAAGTCCAGATTTGAGATTTGAAATCGGACCGTGAGGGTCTCGATTGGGGATTGGACCGCGAAGGTCGCGATTTGAGATTTGAAATCGGACGGTGAGGGTCTCGATTGAGGATTGGACCGCGAAGGTCGCGATTTGAGATTTGAAATCGGATCGTGAGGGTCTCGATTGGGGATTGGACCGCGAAGGTCGTGATTTGAGATTTGAAATTGGACCATGAAGGTCTCGATTGAGGATTGGATTGCGAAGGTCGCGATTTGAGATTTGAAATCGGACCGTGAGGTTCGCGATTGGGGATTGGACCGCTAAGGTTATGATTTGAGATTTGAAATCGGACTGTGACGATCTCGATTGAGGATTGGACTGCGAAGGTCACGATTGGAGATATCGGACCGAGAAAGGCCACTATTGAGATTTGGACCGCGAAGGTCGAGATATGAGATATCGGACCGAGAAAGGTCGCGATTGAGAGTTAGACCGCGAGGGGTCTAGATTTGAGATATCGGACCGAGAAAGGTCGCGTTTGAGAGTTGGACCGCGAGGGGTCGAGATATGAGATATCAGACCGAGAAAGGTCGCGATTGAGTATTGGACCGTAAACGTCACTATTAAGCATTGTACCACGATGGTCACGATTGGAGATATCAGACCGAGAAAAGTCGCGATTGAGAGTTGGACCGCGAAGGTCGAGATATGAGATACCAGACCGAGAAAGGTCGCGATTGAGAGTTGGACCGCGAGGGGTCGAGATATGAGATATCAGACCGAGAAAGGTCGCAATTTAGAGTTTGACCGCGAAGGTCGAGATATGAGATATCGGACCGAGAAAGGTCGCGATTGAGAGTTGGACCGCGAGGGGTCGAGATATGAGATATCGGATCGAGAAAGGTCGCGATTGAGAGTTGGACCGCGAAGGTCACTATTTGAAAGATTACCGAGATGGGACCATGCAATTGTTATTCTATTAAATGTTTATGTTTACTAAAAACACGTTTTTTCTCAGAGTCCTAAATGGTTGGAAAAGATTGCTCTTCTTTTTCGTAACTAATCTAGGGCTTGGATCTATGGATCTCAGCACAACGTTTATAAGCCCCTCGTTTTTCACTTGTAAATCATCTTCTCGGGACGAACAATCTCGAGCGAGGGTCCTATAAGGCAAGCGAGTTCCACCGACAAACGGAAAAGTGAACTTATGCCTAGCTGGTCATGTAAACTTTCAACGTATGTGACGTGCGGGTCACGGTCGAATTCAACATCCTTAAGTTAAGGCAGAAATCGTGCCAAAAATTCGGCATGACTTCTCTTGACTCGCTTGCGCGAGGGGCCTTAACATTTGGCGTTGGCCAAGTTGTGGCTGGCACGGTTCATATGTTGAGGGTTTGGTGACACGGTGTCACATTGAACCTTCGGGTATGTTTTTCGGCATGGCTCCGCGTCAAAGTCAAGGCCGAAAAAGCTAAGACTTTGGGTCGGGAACGACCTTCGGTCTTGACTTTTAAGTTTGACTTGTGAGGGAGACCGGCGTAAAAAACATACACTTGGGCTTTATGACACGTACTAAGCCAAAAGCCAACCGGGGTCTTGGACGAAGTGTGACACAAAGAGTGCATGGCTTACACGGGGTAGGATGGGCTGTTTGGAATGACCCCATGCACGCTCGAAAGGTGTCTGGCAGACCAACCGAGCTGCAACTGAACGGTCATCCCGGGTTATGGGTCATAGTGTGCAGTGTACCGAGGCAGCAAGTGCGCGTAGTGTGCGGTGTACCGAGGCAGCAGTGCAAGTAGTGTGCGGTCACTAAATTCTTTTTTTTTTTTGAGTAAAACAGAGATTTTCAGAATGTGTTTTAAAGAATTTATGCGCAGTTCAAAATGTAACATGAAAATCAATTATGAACGGGAATGCACGAACATGTTATGATTTTGGATGCAAATGCAACACACATTTTCCTTTTCGTTTCGAAAACCGTTCGATTTTTTGAACAACACACGCACATAAAAATGAGGAAGGGTAAACAAAAGTTTGACCCATAAAATGTTTTTAAAATGAAGGAAGTTTTGAAAAACATGTTCACGTCCCCAGCGGACAACTGAAATTACCAGGATCGCGCGGACTGCGGCGAGCGGTTCTTTCGAATGGAATTTACTTGGAAAAGAGAGTCACCACGCCATTTTGTATTACGAGCCTAAACTTTGAAAAAGGCTTTGAAAACAAGGTCGTTTTGATTGGTAGCCAAAACTTGGAAAAGGCTTTGAAAAAGGGGACGTTTTGATTGGTAGCCAAAACTTGACAAAAGGCTTTTTAGGACCAGAAATTGTTAGGTTCGGAGGTCACGTTACGTTTCGGGAAGAGTATGTTGAGATCACCCGAAACGTCTCGTATGACGAGTCTTTCTACCTTTCTCAAAAAGTGTGCGTGTGTGTGTGTTCGTGTTGCTTTTGAAAATGAGCTTGAATGACAAGCTTTAATCTTGGTTTGAATGATAAACGTTGATTTTGGTAAAAGAGCGTTTGAATGACAAACATCGGTTTTGAGTTGGAAATGAGCATTTGCGTGGCAAACGTCGATTTTGAGTTGATTATTATGATGTTACCAATTTTATGAAAATGGTAGTAAATGATATGCGATCAACTAGTCATTTAGTGACTCGGACGTTTGAAAGTAAATACCATCAACAAACCAAACGGTTTGGACTTGTAAATGACAGTATTGAAATGCGGTATCAACGGATCAAACAATCCGGACTTGTAAAAGTGCGATCAACGAGTCAAACGACTCGGATTTGTAAAGTACATAAAGTAAATGCGGTATCAACGGATCAAACGATCCGGACTTGTAAAGAGCGTAAAGTAAATAGCAATATCAACGGATCAAACGATCCAGACTTGTAAATGACGATCACGAACCAAACGGTTCGGACGGTTATGTGCGATCAACGGATCGAACGATCCGGACGGCAAATGACAGAAACGTAAAAATGGGACTTGAACGCCTTTTTAACCCGAAATTACTTCTCTTACGGGAGAGAAGATGATTAGGGACCAAAACGTATCGAGTCCCGTAGACGGCATTACGTCTAATTTTTGACAGTGAGAGTTTACCATATTTGGTGTTGACTCTTTGACTCTGAATGACGTATACGGGATACGAAAAGGTGTTTAAAAGGTGTTTCGGAAGTGTTTGGGCAGAGTTTCCCCTTTTATTTGGTGCTTAGAAACCTAGGGATTTGGGTAGCATTTTGACTTGGGTCGGTTTAGCTTGTATTTTTTTACGATTAGAATCCACCGACGAGTAGCACGAGGGCCCCCGAAGAGTAAAGAATTCTACCTACGAGTAGCACGAGGGCCCCCGAAGAGCGGAAGAAGACAAGCCTAAGTTGCTTGGGGTGGAGAGAGGAGAGAAAATGGTGTCTTTGTAATGGAGGAGGAGGTGAGTATTTATAGGAGGGGAAAACTTGAAGAGGAGGAAATTTGAGTGGAGAAGGGGAAAGGGTTAACTTAGTCTGGTGGTTTATCAAGGAAAACATTCTGGTCGGCCCTTTCTTCAATTTGGGGGCATTTTGGTCATTTGGCCTTGAGTTTGATTGAATTTGCCACGTATTAATTTAACCTGTGAAACAGTCCGGCCGGCCAGTTCTTCAAATTGGCTATTTTTCCTGATTAAACTAGTTACATGCATTGATTTTGTTCTCGCGTTCGATTTGATATGTGGTGGGCCCAAAACGGAGTTCGTATGAGGGAGTTATGAACTCCGGAAGGTCGAGACGCTCGAAAACAGCAAATCAAATCCCGGAAGACCCCAAAAAGTGCGTTTTTCGGGGAAATATGTACTTTTACGTGTGATAACGTGTGTTGAATACACTTTGATGTCGGGACGCACGGGGCAGTCCCGGGATGTCTCGTTGACTTGAGAACGGGGAGCTTAACGGGTTTCGGTTAACCTGGAAAGGGCCAGTTAACGGATTCCGGTTAACTTTTAACGGATTTTGACGATCCGGATTTGGATACTTATAGGGACGGACCAAAAAGGAAGTGTGGCCAATATATATGTAACGGAGGGAGTATGAGTTAGTTTACCATTCGTAGATACATTTTAAGCCTCCTGCAGAAATAATGTTCCAATATCCATCTTCCTCTTTGCACTTCTAAAAAAATCAGCAATTTTATTGCTAGATTCATCTCCATTATTCGGATCAATATGAAAACAAGAGACCCAATCAACAATGATCTCAGCTGGCCGGCCCTGATTGGTTGCAAACGTTACCAATCCACAGTCCATCGCCTCAATGACTGTAAGACCAAATGCTTCAAACAGGGCAGGTTGGACAAATGCGCCCTTTGTATCAACAATGCATCTATAAAGCTCGCCATTTCTATTTCGGTCAGTTTGGGCAGCTATCCATCTTATTTGACCCTTGAGCTGGTATTTATCGATCAATGTATGCATTTTCTTGATTTCAGCCATTTCATCTCTGTCTTTTGATTTTGATGGATCGAAGAAACCCGCGACAACAGCAAGAATTACTAAGCTTCTTAGAACACTTGGTGACTTTTTGGTGAGCATTGTCTTTCTGCCCAAAGCTTGGCTTTAGAACACTTGGTGACTTTTTCTTGGCTACAACTTCTTTTGACATTTCTTATGCTAATAGCTTCTTCATTGGTTTTCGGGAAGTTCCTCCTTTATATGTTGCTTTTTTTAGTTATTGACTATACTATCTTGTAATTATTTCAGAATGGCTCCAGGAAAATTTGCTAAAGTACCAACCTCAATGGCAAAACTTCATGAAGTAATTCGAGAAAAAAATTTTGGTTCCCCTATATCTAGTGCAGATGGCAGCCCCAAGAAAAATGAGTCTCAAATTCATGGTAAATATAAAATCCTTTGGTTTATATATCTGTGGAGTTCATCAACAACCTGTGTTACTGCCATTACTTTGGTTATTTTCTTCTTTGTTGTATAGGGCCTACTTTTTTTTGCCGAGGGGGGGTGGTTGAACCAAAAATCAACAGTATTTAAAGCATGATGGTAATAACCTTCTGCTGAATGTTAAAAGAGTGTCCCACTCAACTTTTTATCATCAATATCTCCCTTGCAGCCAACTGCAAAAAATGTTGTCCCCTTTGTTGGGTTTTTGGATTACAAATGCAGCGGAAAAATTTATACAAAAAAAAAAATCCTAACCCTTAGATCTGTTTAGTATGAAGAGATTAGAAACATGAAATAGAATTACATACCTTGAATGCGATTAAATTTGTCAAAACAGATCTCAAAATTCAAGCCTTAGAATTTTGATGTCGAATCTTCTATCTTCCTTGTTCAACCTTGGTGATGAATCAACGAATTGAGATCTTCAAGCCTTAGGAGATAAAGCAACCTCCCTCTAATGGTGATCCACACACGAACGAACCAAGAATGCTTCTTGTAGGATTGCTAGATGATCCTCTTGATTATTGAATCAATATTCAATAATCAAAGCCAAAACAACGAAATTATTTAGGTGCTTTTGATTCTTAATAAATAATCAAAGCCTAGAGTTTCATAAACCTAGAACAATGAAGATGTGAGAATGGTTTAATGGCTGCAAAAGGTTGTATTTTTATCCCATATAAATCTCCTAAACATTAGAGTAGAAACCTTGTTAACCACTTAAACCAATCCGGACAAGGAAACGCGGACTGACCAAAATTCTCTCAGGGCACGACTCGTGCTCCTGGGCACGACTCGTGCCACGAGTCGTTCAAGGCAACCATGAATGCCCCAAGCCAAAAATTAGTCGTGATACGACTCGTGACAATTTTTGCACTCGTGCTGCTTTAGGGAAAGAGTCGTGCCCATGGGCACGAGTCGTGCCCATGGGCACGCCCAGCCCACAAAGTCGACAAGTCAACGAGCTAGCCCTTGATTCCAAAATGCACTCGTTCTGCCTTATGCCACGACTCGTCCCCAGGGGCACGAGTCGTGCCATTCCCCAAAATTTCCAATTTTTCAGCCAATGATCAATTTGTTCTTTGTGTGTGACCCAATAGGAATTGTATTATGTTGGTAGTGAGTCGAAACATCAACCTCACAAGACATAAGTTGTTTCTAGCAAACCATTATATCCACCCAATTAATATAACATCAAAGCTTGATTCTTCAATAGATCAAATGTCACAATCCCTTTGTCCACGATGTCCAATTGAACATGAGTCATGGTCCATGTCAACTCACATGTTTAATGCGTTCTCGATTCCGAATATGTTGATAATCCAAATGCATTTGATCTCTATCAAATCACTTGAGTGTGTCCACACATTTCATCAACATCATTCATCGAGGGGCCCAAGCAAACATCTCTCTCAACGAGAGGGACAAATCCCATCTTGACTTATCATTCTTCCATACAAGAATCCAATCATGCCAACATAGCCCTTATTGCTATCCGATTAAAGATAGTGTTAGACTATATCAAACACGATGTTCATAATGTGGAAGACGATGATAATCTCAGGTTCAAAGGATTCAATAACACGACTATCATGAGATTTAATCATGACATATATGACTATCGACCATGTCATAAATCTCATTGGTAGGTCATGTTCAATACTTGTTCTCTAGCAAGTATCCATATGTGTAATGTGCATCACATGCATATAATCATCTCCATGATTATCCACTACCAACTTATACAAGTTATTCACAATAACTAGGGACCCAGTTCAATATAATAAACATGTAAACATATAGTGAACCAAATAATACTTTCTCTATAATAAATGATAAAGACGATTACATAGCGGTTTAGATTATAAGTCAAACATAACTAAATGCCTAGGGCACTACACCAACAATCTCCCACTTGCACTAGGCTCCATCTATGTATCGTATACCCATGGACCTCACATGACCATCATGCTTTGCTTGTACGAGGGGCTTTGTAAGTGGATCCCCAATGTTATCATCGGTTGATACTTTGCATATCTTAACGTCTCCTCGATTAATGAACTCTCGAATGAGATGGAAATGTCTAATTATATGTTTGGATCGCTGATGTGACCTTGGTTCCTTTGCTTGCTCAATGGCACCATTATTGTCACAATAAAGTTCCACCGGATTAGTGATACTTGAAACAACTTCCAAGTCACTAATGAACTTTTTAATCTAAACTGCCTCCTTATCTGCACCGGATGCCGCTATATATTCAGCCTCGGTTGTAGAATCGGCTATAGTACTCTGCTTGGAACTCTTCCAACAAATTGCACCTCCGTTAAGCATAAACACAAATCCCGACTGCGATCGGAAATCATCTTTGTCGATTTGGAAGCTAGCATCTGTGTAAACTCTTACAACAAGATCTTCTTCCATTCCTCCAAATACCAAGAACGCATCCTTAGTCCTTCTTAAGTACTTAAGGATCATCTTGCCTGCCATCCAATGGTTCTCACTAGGATCAGATTGGTATCGACTCGTCATGCTCAAAGCATACAAGACGTCGGGTCTAGTACAAATCATAGCATACATGATAGATCCAATATCCGAAGAGTATGGAACTATATTCATCCTCTTTCACTCATCAGTTGTCTTAGGACACTGATTCTTGCTAAGAGTAACACCATGACCCATTGGCAAGTTGCCTCTCTTAGAATTTTCCATCTTGAATCTTCTAAGAACCTTGTCAATATAGGTACTTTGACTCAAATCAATTATCCTTTTAGATCTATCTCTATAGATCTTGATGCCAAGGCTGTTAGCGGCTTCGCCCATATCTTTCATTGAGAAACATTTCCCTAACCAAGACTTGACAGTCTGAAACGCAGGAATGTCGTTTCCAATGAGTAAGATATCATCGACATACAATAAGGGAAATAATACTATGCTCCCACTGAATTTCATGTATTCACAAGGTTCATCTTAGTTCTTGACAAAACCAAACTCTTTGATCTTTTCGTCAAAACGAAGATTCCAACTCCTAGAAGCTTTCTTCAATCCATAAATGGATCTCTGCAACTTGCACACCTTGTTAGAATTTCTTGGATCGAAAAAACCTTCGGGTTGTGTCATATACACATCCTCGAGTAACTTCCCATTAAGGAAAGTTGTTTTGACATCCATTTGCCATATCTCATAGTCATAATACGCAGCTATGGCAACCAAAATTCTAACAGACTTAAGCATGGCAACAGGCAAAAAGGTTTCATCATAGTCTATACCATGAGTTTGCCTATATCCCTTTGCTACAAGCCTAGCCTTGTAAGTATGCACCTTCCCATCCATGTCAGTCTTATTCTTGAAGACCCATTTGCACCCTATGGTTTTTACACCTTCGGGTGGCTCAATCAAATTCCAAACTTGATTATCCGACATGGATTGCAATTTGGATTCCATGGCATCCAACCATTTATCCGAATCAGGAGTGGACATCACCTCTTAATAGGAAGTAGGTTCGTCATTCTCAATGACTTCCACTTCATTACTTTCCGACACGAGAAATCCATATCTCTCGAGTGCGGAACATAACCTATTCGATCTACGATGGACTTGTGGATCTTGAACCGGTTCCACAACTTCTTGTGGACTTGGTTCAGTCTCTACTATCGGTTCCATGTTATTTTTGGCTTCTTGAAATTCTTCAAGATCGACTTTACTCCTACTAGTTCCTTTATAGAGAAACTGTTTCTCAAGAAAAGTACCATATTGAGCAACAAACACTTTGTTCTCATTGCGGTTGTAAAAGTAATACCCTTTGGTTTCCTTAGGGTAACTGTGATGTACCCGATTCTTTTTTTAAAAAATCAACGGAGTCGCCACGCCGTTTTTAGTTTAAGGGCCAAAACTTTGAAAAATGCCTAGAATTAGAGAAAATGAGTTCGGAGGTCACGTTACACTCCGGGAAGGACGTTTGGCATGCACTCGAAATGCCTCGTATGACGAGTCTTCCTCACTTGAAACTTTTGTGTGTGTGTGTTTTTAAAAAAATGTTTTAAATAAAAGAGGTTTTCTGGAAATAACAGAAATACCAAGACTGGACTGAAAACCAGTTTGAAAATAGTGACTAAACTGAAAATAACAGAAACTGGAAAAACTGTTTGCAGATGACAATGTCATCCGCGTGGAGGAGATTGTAGTGCAATCTTGGCCGCACGGATGGGGCTCCAGTGTCAATATTTTTTACAGTGTCCAAATTAGTTACTGTAATTTCCAGAAACTTAACTGGATTTATAGGACTTAACTGGAAATGTAACTGAAAACAGAAAAAAAAAAAAAAATATTTGGATTTTTGGCATCCATGTTTTGTCCTCTCTTTCCCTAGACTTTGATTAGTGGTCATAAGTGATGAATCCACTTAATCAAGCCATCCCGGGGGTACATTAGGACTTGAAAACATGTCATTTGCAAGGAAAAGGGGAATTTGACATGAAAGTAAATTTGATAAAGCAAGGAATAGGTCAAGATGTATCAACTTAAGAGGAAGATATCTAAGGTGGTCACAAGAATGACCATCCTTGAGACATATACTCAAGAGTATCTCATACATCTTGTGTGACCTAAATTGTGTAAGTCTTAAGGATGTCCATCCATGGAAATGGTTCCAAGGTGAATATCTTATACTATGGGGGGGACATTTGCAAGAAAATAAATATTATGGACCATTTGAAGTGATCATCTATGGAGATTAACTCCAAGATGACCATCTTCTAGGTCAAGTGAGCAAGTATGAACTAGAAATGTAAAGGGACATGGGGGATTTGCATAATAAAAAAAATATGAATCCATGTAGAGAATCAACCATGGAGATGAACTCCATGGAGATCCTCTTGGATCCTAGGACAAAAGGGAAGGGGAGGTGAACAACAAGTAGTAAGTAAGACTACTTCATTTACATATGAAATGTATGCATGAATGAGGGAGATATGAATAAGGGGAGTGAGGGTTTACCAATCTTTCTTGGGTTTGTGTTTAGGGTTTGAAAGATTTCAAGGCTTAGAAGTGGTTTGGTAGTGGATTTGAGGTTGGATTTGGTGTTAAATTGGAGTTGTAGGAGTGTTTAAGGCTGTTTTGAGGAGGGATTTCGGCATAGTAACAGTAGGGAAAGGTGTTTGTTGCTGCTGAAAATGAAGGAGAAAGGCTCAATTTATAAATTGGCCAGGGGTGCAATCTTATCCGCGTGGATAAGATCGTCGGTACAATCTTATCCGCGTGGATAAGATCGTCAGTACAATCGCATCCGCGTGGATAAGATCGTCAGCGTGCCTGAACTGCAGAAAAGCAGTTTTGGCTGTTTCTTATTTGGTCAAAAAGGTGACTTTCCTTGGAAATGATGGATTCCAGCGAGGTCCTTGGCCACTTTTTTATTCCTAAGAGGTCCTTCCTCATTCGAAATGTCTAAATAATGTCCAAAATGCCCCTAAATGATTATAAATCATTAATTTGGGCTGACGGAACATTAACGACCCAGATTGGGGCACTTACAGTAGCCCCTCGGCGACCGTACTTCTAGGGGAAGTGGGGTCGTCGACAAAGTGAGGATCCCAAACTAGCAAACTTTTATACCTAGATGGGTGAGGAGGTGACCGAGGCGGTCAGATGGCTGGACCCTTTTAAAGGATTCCTACGTATCCCAAGTGGGAATCAATCCATTCGTAGTTCAGGTCTTGCGAGGGAAAGGAGTGACCAAGGTGGTCAAACGAATGGACCTCCCCACCACATTTTCGTTGCCGAAGATAGACTCGACTAACGAAGCCGTTGCCGAAGGTAGACTTGACTAATGGAGGCATTTCTGAAGACGGACTCAACTAACGGAGGTGTTGCCGAAGACGGACTCGGAGGCATTGCCGAAGACGGACTTGACTAACGGAGGCGTTGTTAAAGGTAGACTCGACTAACGAAAGCGTTGCCAAAGACGGACTCGACTAACGGAGGCATTGCCAAAGACAGACTCGACTAACGGAGGCGTTGCCAAAGACGGACTCGACTAACGAAGGAATTGCCGAAGATGAACTTGACTAACGGAGGCATTTTCCGAAGGCAGACTCGACTAACAGAGGCATTGCCAAAGGCAAATTCGACTAACGGAGGTGTTGGCATTGGCGTTGCCGAAGGTAGATTCGACTAATGGAGGCATTGCCGAAGACGGACTCGACTAATGGAAGCATTTTCCGAAGATGGACTCGACTAACGGAAGCGTTACCGAAGACAGACTCGACTAACGGAGGCGGGGGCATTGCCGAAGGTAGACTCAACTAATGGAGGCGTTGGCGTTGCCGAAGGTAGACTCGACTAACGAAGGCGTTTCCGAAGGTAGACTCGACTAACGGAGGCATTGGCAAAGGTAGACTCGACTAACGGAGGCGTTGCAGAAGATAACTCGACTAACGAAGGCGTTGCCGAATATAACTCGACTAACGAAGGCGTTGCCAATGATAAATCGACTAACGAAGGCGTTGCCGAAGATATACTCGACTAACAGAGGCGTTGCCGAAGATAACTCGACTAACGGAGGCGTTATCGAAGGTAGACTCGACTAACGGAGGCGTTGCCGAAGATAACTCGACTAACGAATGCGTTGTAGAAGGTAGACTCGACTAACTGAGGCGTTGCCAAAGATAACTCGACTAACGAAGGCGTTGCCGAAGACATACTCGACTAACAGAGGCGTTGCCGAAGATAACTTGACTAACGAAGGCGTTGCCGAAGATATCTCGACTAACGGAGGCATTTTCGAAGGTAGACTCGACTAACGGAGGCGTTGCCGAAGATAACTCGACTAACGAATGCGTTGCAGAAGGTAGACTCGACTAACTGAGGCGTTGCCAAAGGTAGACTCGACTAACGGAGTTGTCTATACCTGAGGGAGACTATTTGAAGGCGTCCATACCTAGGGGAGACTATTTAAAGGAATCTATACCTGGGGGAGACAATTTGAAGGCGTCCATGCCTAGGGGAGACTATTTGAAGGCATCCTTACCTGGGGAAGACTATTTGAAGGCGTTGTAGACACCCTATTCTGAACCAATAATCCATGATTACACTACTCTTCATCTAACTTTTATGTTTTGATGAAAGCACATCAGTTTCGTCATGTTTCGTTAAGTTTCTAACTAACCTCGTTAGTTTTGGACCTAACTGACTAACGGAACGACTGAAGAGGACAAAATAGTCATTCGACTAGTTGTCCCACGCGGGACATATGTGTCTCGCGCGAGACAACCTCTCGGTAGGATGTGCTTAATCACATTCCTTCTCCGTTTCAACCTCTTTTCTTGATAAATATCATCTAATCCGGGTCTCTACTGACTAGAAGGTTCTGGAAGCTTCCTTGGGAGGAGTCCCAATCCACTTGAGTCTCCTAAACTTGGTGACCAAGCCATGTATCCACCTCTTCAAACCCTATAAATACTTGATGACTTTTAGTATTTCAGGGGTCCAAAATTCTAGGTTGGAGGTCCCCGATCGAAAACACACAACACACACATTTTGTGGGTTTCTCTCCCTGAAAGATTCCTACAAAATCACCCTAAATCTCCTAAAGTTTGTTTATCAACCCTGTTGATCAACAAACATCGAAGAAAGAATCAAGGACTGAGGCGAAGCTCTGTCCGCATCAAGATCCGAATCAAGGATTGAGGCGAAGCTTCGTCCGCATCAAGGTTCGACTCTAAACTTGAGTCGAAACTCTGTTCGAATCTCTTCTCAAAAAGGTAATCATCCTTTAACTTTCATTTCTCTTCTCATTCCCTCTATTGATTTTGGAGTACTGTAATCCCATCAAAAGGATTAGCCTAGAGTCCCTTCAATCAATGGAGGCGATCTCGAAGCATACAATCCGACATCCCTAATTAATAAATTAATTAGGATTTATTTGTTTCTTTTTATTGTTCATAGATTGATTAGATTAATAACACCCAATTAGCAAGACCAATCTTTGGATTGGGTGGAATGGATGCTCCTTGACCTTTCCATTTCATAACCTAAGCCCCGAACCCAAAATGTATTTCAAAATGGTTTTTCTATGTTTCCAAACGAATAATATAGGTGGCGACTCAAAAAGATGTCAAAAAGATGGAAAATTCGCGCATCGCTACAGAGGCGACTCCGCTGGGACTGTAAATATAAAGAGGCTTAAACTTGCGTCAAAAATAAAAGAGAGGCTTTTCAAAAAAAAAAAAATCATTTTTTTTCTCCAGATCAGGCATATCTCCCACGAGATATCCTATCTCTCGCGAGATATTGCTTCGACAATCTGGTGTCTTCTGGTTTTCCCTGTTCATCTCAAAGTCCAAGACAAGAGTCGAACACGCAAGGGGGATCCTAGAATTCATTATCTGCAGAGTTCCCTCATCTTAAGGCCTCCCTTAAGATGTAGAACTCGAATCCGTATTTTAAGTTTAAATAATTGATTGTTATTTATAAACTGCGTGTGATTGGGTTTTATTTTATTAAAGTGCGGTCCATTGAGGATTCGGGAGTTGTAATTAATTTATTCATCTCTCTCTCTCTCTCTCATTATGTGGAACTACGATGGCCTGAGTCTTCCTAATTTAAGAGAAACGTAGGCAACCATTTGGTGCGGCCACTATTTGTTTTCTTTTGTTTTCAAAAATAAAATCTCAATTTTATCTATCACCTAGATTGACTATCACACACGCGAACCCATGTTATATCTGTCATTGCACTACATACCCTCTATAAACCCGGGACCCACACTAAGGACGGATGACGGTAACCACCTAGTCGCTGGTCTCTCCGAAGTTGGATCATCCCACTCCGCGTATTCAATCCATCTAGATTGTCATATCGCGGGGAGCCTAGCCTTCCAGCCCTGCATCGCCACACTTCATGTAGTATATTTTCTAGGATCACTCCGTGACCGGTCGGTTTTGACTTGGTAATCTTTCTTGTTTTTGACCAAAATAAAGCCAATGTAAAATTGACTATTGAGAAAGGATTCGGAAAAGTCCCTTCGGAAAAAGAAAAAAGTCCCTTCAGAAATGTCCCTTCGGAATGACCCCTTTCGGAAGTCCCTTTAAAGAAAAATAATCCTTCTCGAAAAATGATTTTACATGGCTTTATTTTACAAAGAATGGTCAATTACTGAGTCCCTAGGTTGGTTCGAATTATGTATGCCTGCAAGAAATTCCTAGGATGCTAGATAAAAAACGGATCTTTGTCTCGCGCGGGACTTTATTTGCAGAATGTGTGTTTGTGATTGTTAATCGATGTGCGCTCCCTCCTTGAGTCAAAACTTCGTCTCTAATAAAAATAAAACTTCAAAAAAAATTGCTCGTAAGGTAATTTTAACCATCATCCTTTTCTCCATATAGGATCGTTTGGGGCTAATATTCTAAAAAGGCGTCTCGTCGGGATATCTCTAGTTCATCTCTAAGGTCGTCTAGCTCCCTTACCTCTCCAACGGTAGCATTTAAATTTCCTTCTGACACGATGAATCCCGAAGCACCCAAGAAGGAAATTGAGGATCAAAGGACTCTATATGAGGAAATGCTACAAGCCCAAGTCGATGAAATGAAGGCCCAATTAGAACATGAAAGGAGAATCCATGCCGGGGAAATGAAATCCATGGTTGACGAACTCCGAGCCATGAAACTAAAATTGGCCGAATTAAGCTAAAAAAAAAAAGAGAATGAGACCTCTTCCGATGATGAAGTATCATACACTAAAAAGGCTAAAAAAAAGCCACCGCAAGCACAAGAAAAATGTGTATGAGTCTAGCGCATCATCTTCCTCATCTGACAATGAGAGTTATGCTTCCAAGAAAGAAAGCAAAGGGAAAAGCAAAAATGAACCCCTTACCATGGCAATGCTAGAAAAGAAACTTGTATCCCTCGATGTGAGCAAGGGAGCCTCACTCTCTATCGACTATGACACCTTTCGTCAATCCATGTCAAAGCTTCCTAGAAAGTACAAGACACCCGACATTGCAAAATTCAATGGCACTACTTGTCCAAAAATCCATCTGGAAACCTAATCTTGGGCCATGCTACCTATGGGTGTCGATGACAACTTGCTAGTTCAATGCTTCCCTCAAACCCTTGATGGTGCCGCTAGAGATTGGTATATGACCCTCCCATTCTCAACAAGGCTTAATTGGCCACTCGCCAGTCGTGCCTTCCAAGAACAATTTGAGGACAACACTACCTACCGCACTACTAGGAGAGACCTTGAGCAAACTAAGCAACAACAAAATGAGTCATTCGCTGATTTCTTCAAAAGATGGAGGACCAAACGGACTGAAATCGGTGATAGGCCAAGCCTAGACGAACAAATTCATATTCTACTTCAATGTCTCCGCGAAGAGTACAAAGAGAAGCTTGTCGGCAATTACTTCCCTAGTTTCCTCAAGCTCCATAAATCGGGCATTAGAATTGATGAATTGATTCGTCTTAGAAAGAATTCAGAAAAGGAGAATTATCCAACAAAGGGGAGCACTGGTCGTACCTATCATGATTTTGGTGAGACTACTCTTAAGGAAACGTTCAATGATCTAATAGGCCAAGGAAAATTGAATCCAATGGAAGACTATCATCCTAAGAAAATGAGAGAAGATTGAGACCACGACAAATTTTGCGATTACCATCAGTTTAGTGGCCATGACACCAACAATTGCTATAATTTGAGGGACGCCATCCAAGACTTGTATGAAGCCGGCAAGATCAACTGAAGTATCACCACCTTGGGGCTCCGATTGTCCTCTCCCTTTTTCCTTTGAAAAAAAAAGAAAAAAAAGATTAGGACAACTTCCAAGTATGTACTCGAAGAGTCTTTCTGTCATTCTAGTCCATCTCCCTCCTCTCTAGTTTGTGTCAAGTGAACTATCGAGTCTTTTTCGAATTTCCTTATCAATAAAAGTTATCTCTTTATCCTAAACACTTTCCCAATAGTTGTTTTTCTTTATGAGTATCATTTGATCCATGCTGAATAGTGGACCCTCATTCCTTAAATTGTCACGAAAAATAGAAACTTCTAAACAAGTTTGAAATGAAAACAATCCTTAGAAGGCTTAAAGCTAAACATTACTCCTGTTGAAAGTCGAAGGTCAACAAACGAAGGAAGCCAAAGGTGCTGCTATCAACATTCATCCCAAGAAGAGTGGGGCTACTCAATTAAAGGCTTTGAGAGTACAAAAATAAATAAAAAGATCGCTAGGTCGAAGCTCCTCAAGTCGTCCTAGGCAAAAATAGAGCATCAAAAAAAAAAAAAAAGAAGAAAAACTCTCAAGCCTTCATTGCCCCATAACAAGGATGGAATTTCAACAAAGGCAAGAAGGACTCTCCCACAAAGGAGAAGAGTCAAGTGATACCAACGAAGAAAAGAGGATTCATCAACATCCTCCTACAATGAAGCCTGAATAGCAACGCAAATGAAGAAGACTTTCAACATCAATCCATAAAAAGAAATGTTTAGCCTTAAGTCGTACCAATGATTGGCTTTGTTTTCAAACTCGTTAAGAAATTTCTAGATGATACATAGGTCCATTAAAGGTAGAACAACTTTTCTAGACCTTTGAGCCATGTAGCGTTCTTTGTTGAGTCTAGGGGCTTTCTCTTAGCCATTCTCATACACTCTCTTGAAATCCAAGTATCAAAACTGGGGCTTCCTAACCTTTCCTCCCCCAGTCAATCTCTACTTCAAATATTCAAAATAATCAAATCTGCGTTAGGAACTTTCATCTTTGCTTCTCACTCTCGTCATTAGAAAATATACTCCCCAGAAGAGTCAATGCTTGGATCACCTTCCAAAAATAGAGTCCGTCTCTCCTCAACTAAACTTGAGATCTCATCTTTCTCCTTAATGAGATTCTGCCAACTGAGTCCCCTTCGAGTAAACATACTTGTCAAAAAAAATGGCTCACTAGGTTGAAAACTCGTAAAGAGCGGCCTAGGCAAAAGTTAGAACGCAAAAATAAAAGACGCAAAAGAGATGCCTGCTAGATTGAAAACCCGAAACGGCGGTCTAGGCAAAAACGAGGGTGCGTCACAATGAAAAAAAAATCAAAGGAAAAAGGGAGGGCATCCTTCTTCAATTCACACAGCCTCACGAAGTCATCTGCAGCATACAAGAAGTCTTGGGGCTTAATGTCAAGAGAAGCCTTTGGAAAATGCGTGCTTTGGATTAGGCAGCATAAGTTCTACATAGCAAAAGCCATTAGAGTGGTTTAGACCTTGTTCAGTCAATGATCATCACATGAAAAACTTATGGGCTTGACGATGGAAAAGTCCTACGACAACGGAAAATTCTTAACGTATCCTGAACCTTAGCGTTGAACTTGGGTTATCTTACTCAACAGAATCCTATTAGACGATTGTCTCATTTCAATCTTTAGATGGACCTCACGTGTTGGTCTTCTGAACCAAAATCTAAATCACACAAACGATTTTCAATTCTCACATAATAGAACTCATTCTCCCCGCTGATTCTTGGAGTCGAGTGCACATTGATCGTCTTGAACAAACAAATGCTTAAGTGAATATATGTTGTTATGAAAAAGCTTTCACTAACCCTCTTGCAGGAATTAAAGTGCATAAGGCATGTCAAGTGCCTACTTTCAAGAATTAGATCAGACATGTGCGTCGAGCATCTCTTAAAACGCCAAGCATCCATCGCGTCAAGAATCCATCACGTCAAGTACCATGCGCCAAGCATATTCCAACAAAAAAGCTCGGTCTTGAATTGCCAGGATCGTCACCTCAACAAAAGCTAGGTCTTGAATCGCCAGGATCGTCACCTCAACAAAAGCTCGGTCCCGAATCGCCAGGATCGTCACCAATTAGGTGTGTCAAGCATCTACAGGTAGTATGGCGAGTACTCGCCAACAAAAAAAAGTCTGGTCTTGAATCACCAGGATCGTCACCAATTAGGTGTGTCAAGCATCTACAGGTAGTACGTCGAGTACTCGCCAACAAAAAAAGCCCGGTCTTGAATCACCAGGATCGTCACCAATTAGGTGTGTCAAGCATCTACAGGTAGTATGTCGAGTACTCACCAACAAAAAAAGCCCGGTCCTGAATAACCAGGATCGTCACCAACAAAAAGCCTGGTCTTGAATCACCAGGATCGTCACCTCAACAAAAAGGCCCGATCTTGAATTGCCAGGATCGTCACCAATTAGGTATGTCAAGCATCTACAGGTAGTATGTCGAGTACTCACCAACAAAAAAAGCCCGATCTTGAATTGCCAGGATCGTCACCAACAAAAAAGCGCGGTCTTGAATCACCAGGATTGTCACCTCAACAAAAGCTCGGTCTTGAATCGCCAGGATCGTCACCAATTAGGTGTGTCAAGCATCTACTGGTAGTATGTCGAGTACTCACCAACAAAAAAAAGCTCGATCTTGAATCGTCAGGATCGTCACCTCAATAAAAGCTCGGTCATGAATCGCCAGGATCGTCACCAATTGGGTGTGTCAAGCATCTAGGGTCAGTATGTCAAATACTTACCTCAACAAAAGCTCGGTCTTGAATTGTCAGGATCGTCACCAATAAAAGCCCGATCTTGAATTGCCAGGATCGTCACCTCAACAAAAGCTCGGTCTCGAATAGCCAGGATCGCCACCTCACTTTAGTCTCAAAAGACAAATCGTTTGAATGCAAAGGATCAGACAGGTAAGCCTTTATTTTCTAACATCTTTCCCCGCAAGTTCGGAGCCCAAACTGGCGAATCTTCAGACAGACAGGTATATTCAGAATTGGGTCATGATTTCATTCCTCAGTATGGATTTGCCTTTTCAAAAATAAAATATCCTCGATTTTCAAAAATTATTTTCAAAATACCTAAAGTAGTCTTTTCGTGTTTTGGAGTCGAACTACGTTTGGTCTGATTCTCTCTTAGAGATACGTAGGGCAGCCGTGCGGCACGACAATCCCAATGTTCAAAATGATGTCTTTTTGATCGGCGAAATGACTTCTTCCATAAGTCTTGTCGCCGAGGGGCTCTGTAGACACCCCATTCTGAACCAATAATCCATGATTACACTACTCTTCGTCTCACTTTTATGTTTTGATGAAAGCACATTAGTTACATCATGTTTCGTTAAGTTTCTAACTAACCTCGTTAGTTTTGGACCTACTTGACTAACGGAACAACTGAAGAGGACAAAATAGTCATTCGACTAGTTGTCCCACGCGGGACATACGTGTCTCGCGCGAGACAACCCCTCGGCAGGATGTGCAGAATCACTTTCCTTCTCCGTTTCAACCTCTTTTCTTGATAAATATCATCTAATCCGGGTCTCTACTGACTAGAAGGTGAATGTGCGCTAGCCCGAAATTTTTGGGAAATTTTGATGAAATGAATGAAAAATAGGAGTCGCCACGCCATGTTTTAAGGTACACTTTGAAAAACCTTTGAGAGAGAAAATGGGTCCGGGGGTCAGGTTACGTGTTGGGAAGAACCGAGAGCTCACCCAACACGCCTCGTCCGTGGACGAGTCTTTCTAACTAAGCATCCAAATAATCCAAGGTGTGTGCATGCAATGATAATAGACAAATGTGATAAACATGAATTTTATTGATATGAACTGATATCTTACAACTTGTGAGCCATTTGGTTAGGGAGGCCACATCCCAACTACAACAGATCAGAACAGATTACAAAGGAAATGGATCTCTGCAAATGGGCAAGATGTGTCGCGTGACACATATCAAGCCTAGCTAGATGTGTCGCGTGACACAGGATCTAACCAGACACGATGTGACGCGTGACACATGGTGTCCATCTGCAGAGACTTACATATTTGAACACAGAAGCACCAACAATCAAACAGATCCAATTATTTCATCAATTCAGCTTCAAAATGAACAATTAACAACAATTCGACCAAGGGGGTGTAGATATGGGTAGATCCACACTCCCTTGGGGAATTAAACACCAATTTCAACAATAATCAAACCATGAGCATTCAATTATACAAATCAATGATATTAAATAGAGAGATTGCGATTGGGGTTCAGTAATCAAGACGGACAGAGTCTGATTACTTAACCCAAGGATGATAGAATGATAGAATTATAAAAGTAGCAAGGTAGGAGAGAGAGAGATGGAATTGAGAGTGTTACCCTTGTTGATTCCACGAATCCCATACCAAGGCTGGTATAGGACCCTTCTACAACTGCTTTTGGGAGTCGTTAAACTGAGGAGAGGTGGCTGAAGATGGATCCAAGTGTTGGTGGATGAATTGGATTGGATTGGGGGGAATTAAAGGTGGATTTGGATGAGAGAGAGAGAGAGGTGTTTGCAGGGTGTATGTTACGCTCCAATTTTGGCAGAGTAACAGTATGTCAAAGTTGGGGTCCATTTTTGAGAGGGGTAGGGTCTTATTTATAGGCTGTAGTTGATGGTCACATGGTATTGCTTGACTTTCTGTAACCATTTTCCAAGCCTCGATTTGTCGCGTGACACAAGGTGTCACCAACTGCTTTTGGCGCCAAAACCAGTTTCTGGAACATTCAGGGATAAATACCCAAAAGGTCCAAAAAGGTTTATTCCCTGCAGGTCCTTTAGCATGAGCAAAGTACCAAGAGGTACTTCCTTCGCAGGAAACTTATGGAATGTTTCTGAAAGTCTCGGAATAGACCAAGAATTTACCAAGACGCCCCTTAATGCAATTTTATTGTATTAAAATGCATCTAAAAGGGTAGCGAATTGGATTGGCATACTTACAGAGCCCCTCGGCAACGTCACTTATGGAAGAAGTGAGGTTGTCGATAAAATAAGACCCAATCCCAATGAGCGGCTAGGGATATGGCGGAGGGCTGGACAGCGATCTGGTGAGATCGGATGGCTGGACCTTTGGAGAAAGGATTCCTACGTATCCCAAGGAGGGAATCAAGCCAAATCGTAGTTCGGAAACAAAACCGATAAGGAGCAAGAAAGGGTAGAGATATGCTTTCAAACCTTTGTGGTGCTTACCTATAGCTGCCGGAGGGACTGATGCTACTGCTGATGGTGCAAGGTTGTAGCTGCCGAAGGGACTCACGCTGCAACTGATGGTAAAGAGTAGCTGCCAGAGGGACTCACGCTACTATTGATGACGGTCGTGGCTGCCCGAGGGACTTAGACCACTGGATGGTGTAGAGTAGCTGCCGGAGGGACTCACACTACTGTTGATGACGGTCGTAGCTGCCGGAGGGACTTAGACCACTGGATAGTGTAGAGTAGCTGCCAGAGGGAATCACGCTATTATTGATGACAGTTGTTGATGGCGGAGGGACTCATGCCACTGCTGATGTGGAGTAGCTGCCAGGGGACTCACGCTACTGGTTGATTCTTACTGGGGATAGATGTAGCTATCGGGGGCTCTCATGCTACAATTGCTGCTGGTGGTGGTGGTGGATGTCGGAGGGACTTAGACCAATGTCGTTGATGGATTGCTAGTTTGCCAGGCGAGGAACAGCCTTTGTTGATGGTTGGTTGACTTTTGGAGTCAGGAACTTTGCTTGGTAGGTCATGGGTCTCTCTTGCTGATGCTTTAGCGGCGAGGCCGATACTAATGAACTGTTGCTTAGGGGAGACTGCTAGATTTTGAATCTTTATCTCGATTTTGGCTGAAGGATAGTCCTCTAGATTATATGATGCTCAGTGGGTTATTGTACCTGCGGGGGAAACAACACTCCAAGCACTATATATGACTATGCTACTCTGTTAGCAAAGATTAAACTATGTTAGCTTGTTTGCGCGAATCTATCCGTTCTGGGAACGGGGTGATGATTGCATGAAAGAAATGTGGTTATTGTATAGGAGGGTAGGCTTTGCCGAGTTTGTACATGGGGTGAGGGCACTGTATCGGGTGAGTGTGTATGGTGATACATATGGTGGCGTGAATCCTCTCCCGTGCATATATATGCATATGTGTGAGGATGGGAGGTGTATTGCAGTGATGGCGAGTCAGAGGGTGCTCTGGGAGGTAGATTTGCAGGAACGCTGATGATGTCTGATGTTGGCCAGATGTGTCGCCCGACATGTCATGCCTGCTGGGCAAATTGTGCCGCGCGACTAGGGGAAGTTCGTAACAGGTCCCTTTTAAATCAGCTCAGGATTTATTTGTAGACACTGCCCTTCCAGTATGAGTACACCAGCAGCCCCAGCTTGGCTGACAGGGGATTTCTTTGACAAAGATTGGAACTTTCAATCATAATGGAACATTATAGCAGAGAAGTGGCTTCCCGGGAGCATCAATTTCATCAAGACTTCCTTGAAATTTTGCATTATCACCGGAAGCATCATAGAGAGCTCATTGATGGGAGGTACAGTATGCCATGCCATTGGTCATTAAAAGATTGGAGGATTGACTGGGATTTGCTCTGGGCTGCGTCCACCTTTTGGGATTCGGAGCGGCATGTTTTCACTTTGTCATATAATGATCTGACGCCGACCATGGAGGATTTCAGAGAATTGACATGCCTGAGTGAGTCGACGGCTGTAGCATTCCCATATGACAGACGGTCAGTTACGGAGCTGTTATCAGACTTCCTGTGCTTGCCGACAAATCAAGAGCCATCTATGATTCTGGGTGATGGGTCCATAGACTTGACTCGGATGGCCAGATTGTGCCTTTCCAGTCCTGAGTTGTTCGATCTTTCTACATCTTTGGACATGTTTATGCTGTTTACCTTGTCGGCTCATTATTTATGCGGGTACATCGGAGTTTGTCCGGGTGCATTGCTGGAGGTTGTCAGGCAACTCAGGGGTGACCGCGGTTTGGACCTTTGTCGGATCCGCTCTGGGCAGGGAGAGATGGACATTGTACCATTGTTACTGGCTGAGACCTATCATGGCATTGATAGACTAGCAGGAGGATCAGATTTCATGGGCGCAGGCAGCCCCAGTTTATTGTCTTTGTGGCTTTCTGAGAGGCTACGCTTGATCATGACACTTCCAGCGGGTCAAATTGCCATGCCTTGGGTGACGGGGCAACGCAGAGTGTTGGGAGATGTGGCCGCTGATAGCTGGCAAATGAGATATTCAGGATGGGTCAGTGGTAGTCAGGCTGCCAGGACTGCAAGTATCTTCCTTCTGCATCCCATCATTGGTGAGTAGGCAATATAGGTACCCTCAGTAGATTGTCCAGGATTTGAGAGAGAGACTGATGACTGATGCTGTTCCGATGGACATGACCGAGCCCCAGACTGTGCAGTTTTTCAGTAGATCCTTTCTGGAGGGCTTTCTTCCCACTCGGACACTTCTTCGTCAGGCCAGAGGGATTACATTCTTGACCACGGAGTATTTGATCTGGTATGAGGAGCAGTTGGGTCCTATGCAGTTGACCATAGAGGCTCGCCGTCGGGAATACTTGGGAGCAAACTACCTGACCAGCCGGTCTTTCAGAGATACAGAGGCCCAGGGGAACCCAGATGATGTTACCGGCAATGTTGCTGAGGACTATCGGAGGCAGGAAATCTGGAGAGCTGCTATGAGGGATGATCCGGAGGTGATAGCTCACAGAGAGGCCTTGAGACAAGAGAGGATTGCTAGGGCAGTTTTGAGGGAGACTGTTCTGATCCAGCCACCAGCACGCATTATACCCGAGCTAGGACGGGCTCAAACCGACTTATTTGACATTCCTAGGCCAAGGAGCTCCCGGGGACCGAGGAAAAGGAAGAATAGAGATGCATGTTCGGGAGCGGGAACGAGCTCCTAGACACTTTATCTGAGAGATAGGAGACTCTTTTTGTTTGTATTTTGAGGAAAGGATTTATATTGTGGAACATGAGTATCCCTTGATTAATTATTTGCAGACAAAATAGATGTTATAATTTTGAAAAACTTGTTACTTTTTATTCGTAGCAGGTTATATGAGTTGAAAGCAGGCCGTGCTCGAACTCATCAAAAAGAATATTAATTTATAATGAACCTTTGAAAAGCCTCGGAGCTGTAATCAAAACGCATTTTGGCAAAATTGAAAGCACCAACTTATTAACAAGATCTGGGATTTTGCAACATTTTAGACCGAACCACGAGTGGTTGCCTACGTTCCCCTTTTGTAAGGAGAACTAAGGGGCTCAGGTCTCCGTAGTTTGACTCAATTAAATTTTGTGTTTAAGAAAGGGAAGATAGAAGGGGGACATGGTGCAACCCTGTTTTTTACCTAGACCGCCCTTTTTTAGGGTTTTCAGTCTAGTTGGGTATATTCTTTTTGCACCGGGCGCGTCCTTTATTTTTGCATGGACTGCCTTTTGAGAGGTTTTCAGTCTCATCTAGGACAATTTTATTGCACCTTTTATTTTCATTTCTTTTTTTTCCTTTTTTTTATTTTTATCTTTATACAGAGGGGGAGACTCGATCAAACATAATACCGCCGCAACTTGTCGCCATTGACGGGGTGCAGGAACGGGTTGCCGTCTAGATCTATTAGCTGCATAGCTCCTCCGGAGAATATCTTCTTCACTAGAAAAGGCCCGACCCAGACAGGTGCCCATTTGCCCAATGCACTACTCTGATTCGAGAGCTTCATCTTGAGGACCAGATCCCCAACTTTGATATCCCTGGGTTTCACTTTTCTATCAAACGCACGGGTCATTCTCTTTTGATATGCCTGGTTATGCTCCATGGCCTTTAATCTGCGTTCGTCCAATAGTGCCAACTCATTGTATCTGCTTTGGAGCCATTCAATCTCATTGACTTCATTTTCAAGCAATATCACGAGGGATGGAATCTCTAGCTCAATGGGCATGACAGCCTCCATTCCGTAAATCAAGACATATGGGGTTGCACCGGTAGAAGTTTGAATTGAAGTGCGGTACCCCCACAATGCTAGATGTAGTTTCTTCGGCGAATCCCTTCCTCTCTCGGCCATCTTCTTTATGATTCGCTCAAGGCTCTTATTGGCATCCTCAACAGCACCGTTTGTCTGTGGTCTGTACGGTGATGACTTATGGCGCTTGACTCTGTATTTGGTGAGCAGCCGATCGGTCTCTCCTTCAAAATGGGACCCGTTGTCATAGATGATCTCATTCGGGACTCCATAGCGGCAAAAGATTTGTTCCTTTATGAAGCGAGCAACTTTTTTAGCTGTGTGCACTTTGTAGGACGCGACTTCCACCCACTTTGTGAAGTAATCTACCGCGACCAAGACAAATGAATGTCCATTGCTCCCTGATGGAGTTATCTTCCTGATGACATCGATTCCTGTAAGTGCTCCAATTTGAGTTGGTAGCTTTTTCGTTAGGAAGTTAACGAAAGTTTTAACATTTCTAACATTTCTAACAAACCCTAACCTTTCTAACAAAGCAAGGGTAAAGTGGGCATTGCCATTTAAAGATAAACAAGGAAAGGAATCCTAAAAAGCAAAAGAAATGGAAAAAACCCGAATTGGTAAGTTGAAAAACAGTTTCAGTTTGAATTTTAAAAAGATTATTCCTCCTGTCCAAAAGCCAGCACTGTAGCAGATGAACAGTGCACGCCGACGAACATATCCGCGCGGACATCTTTGTAAATTTCAGAGGATTATAAATTGAACCCTCCTCTCTCAGTTTACATAACACAAATCACTCACAAAGAACGAAACTCAAGTGAAATATAGAGAGAAAACAGTGGGAATCCTTAGATTGCCACCATTTTCTCTCCAATCTTTCCCAAATCTCACTCACTCACAAACACTTCAAATCACTCTCATACATACTCTCATACATACACCAATCCAAGCTCAAATCACCCTTTAGGAGGAGGATTAGAGAGAAAACATAGAGGACTTCATTGTTATCTACTTGTTTTCTCTTTAACCAACTCAAATCATCAACCCTAAACACCCTTAAACACTCTCATATTCAAGCCTTAAACACTCTCACATTCAAGCCTTCAAACACAAAACACAAGGAAGAAAGGTATAACCTCCCTCTCCTTACCCTAAAATTCATCCATGCATGCATTTTCAAGCTACAAAATGTAGTTTATTCATCTTCTTGCTTTAGATCCAAGAAGATCACCATGGAAGTTCATCTCCATGGATGATCTTCTACAAGGATCTACATTATTTTAAAAGTGTTCTTACTTTCTTGCAAAGAAAGCACATTTTCAAAACCCTAAAAATCATTTTCATACATCAAATCTCGTTTTCAAAGGATAAAATTCCCCTTCCCAAGCAAATGAAGTGCTTAGTCCTAATGTACCCCAAGGATGGTTTGATATAGTTGATTCACCACTAAAATGTCGTGTGATCACTAATCAAAACCTAGGGAAATGGGGACAAGCATGGATGCAAAACCCCCTTTTAAATCATATTTTCTCTCTTGAGAAGTTGCTGTCCAGTAGCAATTTTCTCAGACCTCAGTCCATGGTCTAATTTTTTGGACATAGATAAACTTGGAATTTGGTGTTGACTACAAAATACTTTTTGTAGCCAACATCCAGATCTTTCCATACATATTTTTATTTTATTTTTTGAGTGAGTAAAACTCCTTTTTTCAATTTTTCTTTTAGAGGCCAGTTCATCAGCTTCTGGAAATCCAGATTTCATATCTGAGATTTCCAGAAGGTTTTGACCCCTCAAATTACTTCAAAAATGGAAAGTTCATCTTTAGAAACCCTATTTAGGGTGTTTTAAGCAACTTTCATTCTCGGACTTTCCCCAGATTCTGAGGTTTTGAAGCCTTTAAGTCCATTTCAAAGTCAAGAGTCAACTGCCTTTTTCATTCTGGCAGAATTGGTTTTCAACTTCCAAAAATCTTTTGAGTTACAAATCTCAACCCAAAAATCACCCAAAAAATCATGGGATCAGTTTAAAGCCTTAAAAAGAGTTCCCAATTTTTACTTACCTCAGTTTCAACTTATTTTGGCCAAAACACACACACACACACACACACACACATACAACAAAGGATTTTGAATGTTTGGAAGACTCGTTTTTACGAGGCGTTCCGGGTGCACACTAACGTCCTTCCCGGCGCGTAACATGACCTCCGAACCCAAATTTCTGATCTCGGGCATTTTTCAAAGTTTTGGCCCTTAAAACAAAAATGGCGTGGCGACTCCGTTTTGATTTTCACAAAAAAAATCGGGTACATCACAGTGGCGACTCCGCTGGGGATAAGAGATGAGCTTTTTCTAAAAAAAATGATATTTGGTATATTGGTGGAAACCATTAAACTTCCCGTTATCGCCTCCTAACACGAGTCGGGGATAAATTGTGGTCTAACAATCCCACGTACCGGTATCATTATTTTCAAAAAAAAAAGGAAAAGCTTTTGAGGGTCAAGCTTCCGTCTCAACATTTGAAAATCCTTTGCTTTGTGTGTGTTGATTTTTGCACAGTTTTCGTGTTTGTTTTTGGCCGCCTCGGAAAAGTCAAAATTTTGACTGTCGGAATAATGTCCCTAACTATCGGAATTTTTGTGCTTATGTGCTTATGTGTTCATAAAATTTTCAAAAAAAAATTTTCAAAAAAAATTCAAAAAAAAATCATGCATCATGCCTTTTTAAGACACATAAAAAATTTCTATTTTTCTCAGAAAAGAAGATAGATCGCTTGCACACTACGCGCACGTGACCTTACACTGCACACTACGTCCCTAACCCGGGGAAATCCTTGTCGCGGTCCGTTTGGTCTTATTACGCCTCTCGGATGAGCACAGGACTACCCAAACATCCCATGGAGCCTCGTGTCGATCATGCACTTGTCCGTGACACACTTTGTCCGAGACCCGGTTGGTTTTTAGTACGGTCTGTGTCATGCCCCGTCCTGTGTATAGACCTTTCCTTTCAAGCCTTTGTCGGCATACCGACTCAATATCTTTCGGGTCCCTAATCGCCGAAGTCATGCCGGTTTCCCGCCGCAGACTTTGACCAAGATATTGACCGGCGCCTTGACTTCGGCTCGACCGGCACAAATTATACACCGACTCCCAAAGCATGACACCGAGTCATCAAGGATTAACGGTTATTCCATGCCCGATTACGGCTTAACCGACGACAAGTCAAGATCAACCGTGGACATTTATCGGTCCAAATCATGCCGACTTTTTGTC
Organism: Adenophora triphylla var. japonica; assembly: GCA_022495995.1. Lineage (NCBI taxonomy): Eukaryota > Viridiplantae > Streptophyta > Magnoliopsida > Asterales > Campanulaceae > Adenophora > Adenophora triphylla. Next base: position 72,226 of record JAFEMH010006877.1, on the reverse strand, counting down.
GAGCCCTCGGACACGATCTTGACTTTGACGTCGCCTTGTCCGTAATTTACATCGAATACTCGTCAAGACTCGATTACCCGCCGACTTCTAGGATCGTTTTCTTTTCGGCCGGTGGGACCCGCTTGCCCTATAGGACCCTCGCCCGGGCCGTCCACCCCGGGAGGTCGAAATACGGGTGGAATACGAGGGGCTTATAGACGTAGTGACGGGGCCCACCGATCCAGAATCGAGTAGTTCGCGAAAAGAAGAGCAATCTTTTCCAACCGATTAGGTTAATAAAACATGTTTTAAGTAAACATGAACAAATAACTGCATGTTGCATGAGCCCTAAGCCCAAACACCAACCTGTTTCGCTTTCCCGAGTCCGAACCACACCCTTTGTGCCTTCCACAGCAAGCAAAGTTTGGATCGAGACCCCGGGTCATCGTTTGTTCAAATTTCGCCTATTCCGAAGTCGAGATACTTCATCGGTTTCCTCCTTCGCTTCAGCTCAAAGTTTCGTAATGACCAACTCAGAGGAGAACGGTGGGGACGTACAACTCCACACCCCGAAAATCCGCAAAATGCCGAACAGTGGAATCGATGTTGGAACAGATAAGACAAAATCAAGAGGCTCGATCGCCGCTTATTGGAAAGTATCGAACCTGTGGGCTAGCAATTGTTCACCACCCTAATGGAACCTTTACGGTTGATGCGAAGATTGGAGCTAATTACCCTCCTGGGCATGCCAACTACCATCAAATGCCCTGTCCCCTTTCGTGTGGAACTACTAATGGGCCAAGCATCCCCAAGCCTATCACTCGGCTCGCCTCTCGGCCTCATCGTATCGATCTAGGTCAACCTGCCCGTGCCTCTCGTGTCTCACCACCAGGATTGAGCCGCTTGGCTTTCGCCCTGAGCTTGGAAGGGGCCGCTTACTACTTCACAACATCGGGCCCGTTCGGGTCATCGCCTTGGAAGGGGCCGCTTTACTACTTCACCGCATCGGGGCCTGGCTCGGGTCACCGTCTCGAATGGGACAGCTGCTTTCTCGTGCTCCATGGTTCGAGGGGGCCGCCTTGCTTCCTCCAATTCTCAAAGCACACTGGCCCCTATGATACCGCAAGATCACGTGGGCCACTGTGCTTTTATCACCACTTCATCGGGCTCTACCCCGCCCTCCAGGTTGGGAAGTCCGACAAGGTCAAATGCTCCTCATCAAATTCTCCACCCGGCCGTGCTACGCAAGCCGCTCCTGCTCATCAAGTACAAGATACACATTTCCCTTTGCAGCCATGTTCCTCGGTGCGGTCAAGACACATTCAATCCTACCGTGTTACGACGCCTCAAACCTCATGTCTTCAGCCTTTTCCGGATCCGCACTCACCGCTCCCCGTTATCCACCCATTACGAGCCATATATCTTCATCTTCGGCAATCGCAGTGCCTTATGAAGAAGATTACGGTCACGCTTTTAATGCTCGATCTGTCATTCCTCCCACCAGAGTACTTCCTACTGTGGTTTCGTTTGCTAATGCCAATCTTGTGGCGGGGTCATGCAATCCTAATGTTCCTATTGACTTGTCCAATGGATTATTGGTAGAACCAATTAAGAAGGTACAAGAAAAGCCTAGCAACGAGAGTATCGACGATCGCTCGACTCGGGCCATCTCACCATATCAGTCTTGTGTATCCGACACGAATGAAGTTTACAAAAGGTCGAATCTCGACGATTACATTGATGATTACATCAAAAGGGTTCGTGCACGGGAAAAGACTACGAGTCTGAACATGTCTCGCCGCTATAAACCTTACCCTTCCAACACGGCTCTGACATCCGGTAAAGGAAAGAAGGCATTGTGTACAATTGACGGCCCCCAAAAGAAACCAAGAAATGGTGGTCCTTTAAGGCAACGAGAACGTTTTGATGATCTCTGGGATGCCCATGGGCTTAATTTTCAAGGGTTTAGTAAGGGTAGGCCTTTTGGAGCCTCTCAAGGACTACCATCCAAGGAGCTCAAATGCACCTCTCGACATGAGTAAGCACCCGCGCCTTCCATGATCATTATGGCCACACGACCGACAACCGCATAGTCTTCAAGAGAGCGGTTCAAAGGTTAATCGAAACGGGCAAGCTTGAGCGCCCCAATGGACCAAAACCGGCAGACCCCGTTCGTAATGGTGACCAAGTCAATGACCAAATCTCGAATCCCGAGGATTTGGGTGTTCCTTAAGCAAAGTTTTAAATAGCTTGCTAGGAGCAGGGTCTCCTCGAACCCATGAGAAACTATCACCCAAGGATCCCAAAATCCCTTTTGACACCACTAAGCATTGTGCTTTCCATCAGCACCACGGTCATACGACCGACAACCGTACAGCCTTTGAGAAAGGCGATTCGTAGATTAATTAAGAAGGGCAAACTCGAGCGCCTCGGTGATCTCAACCCCGCCAATGATCATCTCCCAAACAACGCGAATGTAAACATGATTGAGTTTTATGATTCAAACTCGTGAATTCAATGTACTCGACAAGCCGAATGATTTAGTCGCGACAAATGTTGAGAATGGATGGTTTGACCGCAACAAGCATGTGGCCATGGCAAAGCCGGATTTGGTAAAATGCTTTGAACTCTCGCCCTCCGATAAGTTCACGACCGACGCCAAGAGTTAAATGGGATGATAATGATCTCGATGGCGAGATTTGGCGTAAAGCAGAAAGGTACAAGAAATCGATGATTAGGAAGGAAGAGTTAGTCCCGGCTTTGGAAAACGCCCATAAGATTCATGAAGAACACTCGACCCTCGCTCATCAATGCTCTCCGCCGCCATGGAGTTCGTGTAATGCTGAGGCGAATGGTTCCCCGGTCATGGTCGAAGATGAGACTTCGTAAAGTGATTTCAGTCCCTTCATCCTATAACTCTCCATCCCACGGCCAACACCTCCCTCCATCCACATATGATCCCTTGCCAAGGACAATTCCTCTTCAGCCCTTTCCAAAGACCTCAGCCATTAGGGCTTCATCGCCCTCAGCTCCTCAGAACGAGTTGGGCTCCATCACACCTGTTCCTCAATTTCAGCAATACCTGCCAGTTTATGCTCCAGCTTCACATAATCAGTTTGAGCTATGTGGCTATGTTCCGAAGCCTCTACACCCACCTGAATGCGATCATGAGTTGCTAAAAGAAAATCCGGATGCCACAAGTTTTCCGTTGTCGTCTACCGGACTTAGTGAATTCGCCCGTCAGTTTCACCAGTCTGCGGCTGTGTTTCCCTCTGCTGATAAGAGTCTTGTTGCGAGTTCCAGTAACTCGAATGTTCCCGTTGATCCCCATGTGGCAATATTGATAGAGCAAGTGAAACAAATGCAGGAGAAGCTTGATCTTATGATAAGTACTAGCACTCCTTTGACCCAAAATGTCGAACCAGGCAAAGAAATGATTCTGTCGCGCAAAATTCAAGTGCCCGAAGTGAGAGAATCCGATAGGACAACCTGCCCCAGAGCACACTTGTCTAATGCCAGTTCCAAGCTTGAGAAAGGCCCGAAGACACAATCAGCTAGTATCACCCCTTTCACTCAAAACAACCAGCGCATCGCTGAATCCTCCCAAACAGAGCCCAATACCCCTCAAGGTCCTCTCAGGTTCACTTCCTTCCATCAATATGCTCAGTCGACAAAGTTCGTCCCCGTGACTTTTCCGACCCGTTTCTTTGGACAACTTGTGCTCGCCCCAGCTGCTCCATGGCCTCAAACTCCTCCACTCCCACCAAAAGATTATCATGGGCACGTAACTGATCACTGCCTCGGTCTGCAGTAATGGAATCAGAAGTTAACAGAAAGATGGAAAGCTCAAGCGTCTTGGCAGTCCAACAACAAAGAGTAGCTAGACTAGGGGCGACCCATCCTTTAATATTAAAACAGTCTTTTAGTCAACCTTCGTAGGTTCTAGTACTTTCTTCGTTCAATCAAGTCCTCCTTGGACATTGTAGTTAATCTTAAGTTTTCTATAAAAGAGTCTTTTTCTTTTCTCGCTATACTTGAGACATTATTTGCACACCTACATTACATTTAATGAAATGGTTTTATTTTAAATGATCACTCGCATCGCTCAACAAATAATCTCTGGAAATGATTAAGATTTTAATTAATTGGTGCGAGAAAGTCAACTAATGCCCTCCCTATACACTTTCCTCACCTCACAAAGGCCTCCATCAAGCCATACACTTTCCAAAACATATCCCCATCATCACCTTGATCAAGTCAACGAAGGCGGCAACATCAAGGGACAACAAAAGGTCACTCAGCATCGGGAGATCGACCCCATATCGAAAAAACAGGGGCTTGCCTCCGCCCCCCATGCATCAAGAAAGTTCAAGTAGAAGCTTGCCTTCGTCCTCAAGTGCTCAAAAAAAACAAACACACGCTTCAAAAAAAAAAGAAAGCTTCAAAAAAAAAAACAAAAGCTTCAAAAAAAAAAAAAACTACAGCTTCAAAAAAAAAAGCTTCAAAAAAAACAAAAGCTTCAAAAAAAAAAAACAAAAGCTTCAAAAAAAAAAAACAAAAGCTTCAAAAAAAAAACAAAAGCTTCAAAAAAAAAGCTTCAAAAAAAAACAAAAGCTTCAAAAAAAAATGAGGCCAAGGACCTAGCACCGCCGATCAGAAGGTTTGACATATGGGCAAAATTAAAGCCCGAAGAACGGAAGTTGTCGACAACAAGGGAGCAGTTAAAGCAACGGCAAAAACATATCATAAGCCCTTAAGCTGCATCCAAAATATTTCTCCCCCGATGAAGGACGACGATCAAGAAGCAACGGAATCGCTCAAAATGACTTGTCAAGGAATCACCTCAAGGCCCGCACCTTATCATCCAAACTTCCTATCCGAGCCTTTTCACCAAAAGTACCACAAATGTTCATACCCCTTTTCTAAAGCCAAACACAGTTCAGACCCGAACTACGGCGACCTGAGCTCCTCACAATGAGGGGAACGTAGGCAACCAGAAATGGTCCGGTCATAGACACATTCAAATCCCAGAAAATCCGGCCTCACCAATAGCCTCTCCTATACACGATCCCTCTTCACCATTCGCCAACTTCGACTCTTGGTATCAGTTGACTTTCTCCTCATGATTAATCAAAATGTTTGTTCATATCGAGATTAGGGGTTGAATAACTCGAACATTAATAAAGGGTTTTAAGCAATCTTGTGATCATTTTGAATAAAACATATTTTCAGATGTCTCGACAAGTCTTCTTTTTCTACAGCAGGGGCTTCCATACACTTTTACAAACCTTTCTAAACTTATGCTCTCTCAAAAGAGTCAAACCCAAAGCGAGTTCTTTTGTGCCTTCGTCAAATGAGGCCATCAAATAATACAAATCGGGGATTCATCCCCACTTTTCAAAAAAAAATATATGCCCCTGCAGGTATACATTCCTAAAATTGTCTTGCTTTTACATTTTCTTCCGGTTGACTAATTGAATAAAGAAAATAATAAAGTAAATATGGAAGGATGGGTTGCCTCTTTTGCTACATGATAATTCAAGAACGTTGGTTCTTCACTCGCTACAAGATGGGTTGGGTCTCCACATTCTGATGTCACGCCTACAGTGCCTACCGGGTTGAAGCCTCTCTAATTGTGTCGATTCACGGTCATGAGACCGAGGCTTTGCCAAGTTACTTCTTCCAAATCAAGACTTCGCAAATACATCTCTTCGCACCAAGGCTCCACCAAGCAAGATGAGATTTGATCGCCATGTTGGTCATGGGCTAGTCAAGTGCCGTTCTTTGATGTCCAAGGACGAGGACGGAATTTTAACCAAGACCAGAAATTCATCATGTTTCTATGGCTAATATTGGAACCCGAGTCCATAAAACTCCTTGTGCCAATCGAATGAGGTTTCGATGTTCATCCTTGGAAGATGTCGGGAATTTTAGTTTGACGATTGCCCTCAACCCCGATGGAACTTTCACGGTAGAAGAGGAAAAGGATCCCCATCCCTATCTTGGCCAGACAGACTACCACCACCTTCCTCACACTCTTCTCAACTTGCGAATCGGCCATCCTTTCGGCCTCGGTCGATATATGCATTCACTGATTCAGTCCTAGGACAGTCGTTTGGGAAACAAATTGACTTGATCCGATTTGGGCCAGTATGGTATGCCTCAGCGGTCGGGGTCGGCTCGGTATGTCACGGCGGTTTGGTATGCCTCGGCGGTTCGGTACAGATCAGTCGGGAGCTTCTCGGTTACATCGGTTTGAAATGCCTTGACAAAGAACCCGGTTCAAGATGTCCAATCCCCGGCACCGCACAAGCCTCACAAGATTCCTTCATGACCGTCTCAACAGGACAGCAAACCCCAAATACAGACTACTGGACCCATACAGCCTAACGTAACCGATCAGTTCACAGCCCCTCAGCGGGGGGGGGGGGCAAAATCGGTACGGAATGTCTCCTCATGGTTGGGGATACCTCGGAATGCCACAGCAAATGGGAGTCCCACCTCAATTCGGAACCGATCGGTCCGGACCTTCACAGCAACAGTTTGGAATGCCACCACAGTTTGGTTTGGGGCAACAGTCAGGAGCCCCTCCTCAGAATGATGCTAGCTCAGCTGCCCCTCACACAACTTCCACAAAACCATGGGCCACCAAGCCCCTAATCCCTGTCTCATTGGAATCACTGGACCACAGTATCCTCCCGGTTATACACAATCACCCCAGCTAAGCGTGCATGCAGTTCAACAAACAAGGGTCACAACCCGTATTTAAGTTTCATGGAAACCCGAGCTACCCGGCTACATCAGGCTTGCCTCCACCCTCCTTGCCAATTGAAAATCAACAGCAAGCCGCAAGGCTCTACCCCTTCGCCCAGGCTCCTACTCACACTCCCCCGGGTAATTTGGGCCAAGGACAGGTTTTCACTTACGCCAATCTGCCGCCAGTTTGAATGCCATAGTTCCACCACAAGACCCTCATCTGGCCTGGTTCATGGAACAACACAAATTCGTGATGCCTAATTTGGATCTCTTTGATGGCACTGCATGCCCGAAAACCCATCTGGACACGTATACCTTGGCAATGAAGGTCAAAAGGGGCGCCAATCAGCAGTTGGCTGACTATTTCAGTCTCTCTTTGAAGTCCAGTGCTCTAAAATGGTTCTTCCGCTTAAAATCCGAGGCCAGGGCTACATGGGACCAGACTACTAGCCAACTTGGAGTGGGAAGCAAATAGACTTGACCTGCAGACAACAATGCAGCGTCTCGACGAGAACATCAGGGACTTTTACAAGCAATATGGCAACTCCTCCTTTTGAAGAGGAACAACTAGACATCGTTCAGTCACGCCCTGAAACCACATCTGAGGGCCTCACTTAGCAATTTCCCTATCCGGATCTACGGGCAATGATCAATTCCGGGGCTAAATTTGAGAGGGCTTACAATCGCAGCGAGTTGTCGCACAAGCTTACGGATACCGGGTTTCTTACACCTCCAACACGACTCCCGAAAAGGGCGGTGTGAGAACGATCGAAAAGGGGACCCCAAGGACCCAATACAGTCAACAATCCATTCCCTAAAAAAAAGTAGGGTGAATATGATTGAAGCCACGAACAAGCCAAGTGCCACTATGGCTAACAGTTCCCATATGGAAGACACTCTTCGAAGAGAGGATTCTAGTTTCATAGTCGGTATCAAAGATGGGTTTCTCCCTTCATGACAACTTCACCTTGAAGGCTCTCACGTTGATCGATTGGCTCGGTACTTCATCGGTATGTCGAGTCAAACCTTTAAGCTGGACTCGTAGTGACGCTTTGTCAAACACGGGGCTTCATCAAATCATTCGAGAGAAAGATTCGTGGTTTTCGCCATGTCTTTTCCATGGAATGGGGCTTTATCAAGTCACACCTATCTTCGAAGAAAGGTCGGGTCACCTCAACAAGCTGTCTTGGAGTTTCACTTTAGAACTTGACATATGGCAACTCCTGCATCATCAAAAGTTGAGAATTGGGAATCTCCTCATATCGGCATTTCGTCAAATCACAACTAACCCAAGCAAAAGAGGGTTCATTCATGTCAACATGCTTTGATTCTAGAGCCTGTCGGCGTCGGCTTCAAATGTCCGAGCGAAAAGAAATTTCAATCGAGACCCGGGGTTCAAATCCAACTTCATCCCAAGATCAAAATTGACCTCATCAATAACATGCAATTCAGTCCGCGACTAAAGGATATCACCCCACCACTCAAAGCTTGTCCCAAACAAATAACAACACATATATCCCCTCTCATCACCATGCATCCCCACAAAAATCTCCCCAGGGCTCATGTAGCATGCACAAAACTTGAATCAATAGGAAAAATCCTAAGTGATTGAAAATCATAAATCGTAATTTCCCTGCCAAAAGCTTAGGCCAAGTGCATCTTCGAAAGCAAATAAACGCATCATCTCATAATCATTTTTGGTTCTATGCATGCATCCGCCATCATGAATGCCATATATGCATCTTCCTCTTCACTAACAAATGCAGGAATTCAAACGTAATCCCCCTTTTCGGCAAGGATGATCTTCACCAAAGACGACCTCAAATGGATGAAAACAGTCCCCAACATCCACAAACATATGAAGACCGCCTCCAGTGTCTACAAATCGGTCAGGGACGCCAAGCTCTCCAATACAATTCGGTCAGGGACGCCAAGTTCTCCAATACAATTCGGTCAGAGACGCCAAGTTCTCCAATACAATCCGGTCAGAGACGCCAAGCTCTCCAATACAATCAGGTCAAGGACGCCAAGTTCTCCAATACAAATCGGTCAGAGACGCCAAGTTCTCAAAATGCAAATCGGTCAAGGACGCCAAGTCCTCCAATACAAATCAGGTCAAGGACGCCAAGTCAAATACAGTACGGTCAGAGACGCCAAGTTCTCCAATACAAATCGGTCAGGGACGCCAAGTTCTCAAATACAAATCGGTCAGGGACGCCAAGTTCTCAAATACAATGCGATTAGAGACACCAAGTTCTCAAAAGCAAGAAGTCCCAATGTGAAGACAAGCTCAAAAACCTCTACAAGTTTGACGATCACCAGCAAGATGCAGACTCAACCAAACTCCTCCTTCAGTCAAAATGCCTCCAAAGACTGACAAATCGTCGAGAAACCGTCCCACGAACGGCAACCTAACAACTCTTCATCCACATCAGTCGTAGCCTCGGCTACGGGTAAGCACAAACAGGTATGAAAGCATATCTTAATCAACTACTTTTCTAAAAGAACATTATCATCAAATCTTAGGGCGACTTCCCAAAAAATAGTCAAACCTCAAATACTGTCAAACCATCAAAGACCATCCCCAGCTATTTTCGAACTACGACCGGCTTGATTCCCTCTTAAGGATACGTAGGTAGCCTATCATTAGGTCCAGCCACTCGACCAGCACGGTCATCCTTTCCTTCGGCAGCAGACGTAAAACCGATCCCTTCAAATGAAGTCCACTAGAGGACCATCTATCCTAAACCATCAAAGGAAATCATTTCAAATCAAGGTTCGAGGCACCTAAGACGCCATCATCAAGGTTCGAGGCACCTAAGACGCCATCATCAAGGTTCGAGGCACCTAAGACGCCGTCATCAAGGTTCAAGGCACCTGAGACGCCATCATCAAGGTTCGAGGCACCTAAGACGCTATCACACACAACACGAGGAAAGCAATCATCCCCTAATTCGACAAACCAAAATCAAAACCATAGGGCGACTTCCCCAAAATAGTCAAGTCATAGGGCGACTTCCCAAAAATAGTCAAACCATAGGGCGACTTCCCCAAAATAGTCAAGTCATAGGGCGACTTCCCCAAAATAGTCAAGTCATAGGGCGACTTCCCCAAAATAGTCAAACCGTAGGGCGACTTCCCCAAAATAGTCAAGTCATAGGGCGACTTCCCCAAAATAGTCAAACCGTAGGGCGACTTCCCCAAAATAGTCAAGTCATAGGGCGACTTCCCCAAAATAGTCAAGTCATAGGGCGACTTCCCAAAAATAGTCAAACCATAGGGCGACTTCCCAAAAACAGTCAAACCATAGGGTGACTTCCCAAAAATAGTCAGATCATAGGGTGACTTCCCAAAAATAGTCAGATCATAGGGCGACTTCCCAAAAATAGTCAGATCATAGGGTGACTCCCCAAAAACAGTCAAACCATAGGACGACTTCCCCAAAATAGTCAAGTCATAGGGTGACTCCCCAAAAACAGTCAAACCATAGGACGACTTCCCCAAAATAGTCAAACCATAGGGTGACTTCCCAAAAACAGTCAAACCATAGGGTGACTTCCCAAAAATAGTCAGATCATAGGGTGACTTCCCAAAAATAGTCAGATCATAGGGTGACTTCCCAAAAATAGTCAGATCATAGGGTGACTTCCCAAAAATAGTCAGATCATAGGGTGACTTCCCAAAAATAGTCAAACCATAGGGCGACTTCCCAAAAATAGTCAAATCACAGGATGACTTCCAAAAAATAGTCCAATCTTAGGGTTAAAGACCCGAACTACGACTGGCTTGATTCCCATTTGGGATACGTAGGTAGCCTATCGTTAGGTTCAGCCACTCGATCACTTGATCATCCTGTCAAATATGGAGCCTTACTCTTATCGACGACCCCGCTTCCTTCGAAAGCACCGTCGCCGAGGGGCTACTGTAAGTGCTCCAATTTGAGTTGGTAGCTTTTTCGTTAGGAAGTTAACGAAAGTTTTAACATTTCTAACATTTCTAACAAACCCTAACCTTTCTAACAAAGCAAGGGTAAAGTGGGCATTGCCATTTAAAGATAAACAAGGAAAGGAATCCTAAAAAGCAAAAGAAATGGAAAAAACCCGAATTGGTAAGTTGAAAAACAGTTTCAGTTTGAATTTTAAAAAGATTATTCCTCCTGTCCAAAAGCCAGCACTGTAGCAGATGAACAGTGCACGCCGACGAACATATCCGCGCGGACATCTTTGTAAATTTCAGAGGATTATAAATTGAACCCTCCTCTCTCAGTTTACATAACACAAATCACTCACAGCAACGAAACTCTGGCGAAATATAGAGAGAAAACAGTGGGAATCCTTAGATTGCCACCATTTTCTCTCCAATCTTTCCCAAATCTCACTCACTCACAAACACTTCAAATCACTCTCATACATACTCTCATACATACACCAATCCAAGCTCAAATCACCCTTTAGGAGGAGGATTAGAGAGAAAACATAGAGGACTTCATTGTTATCTACTTGTTTTCTCTTTAACCAACTCAAATCATCAACCCTAAACACCCTTAAACACTCTCATATTCAAGCCTTAAACACTCTCACATTCAAGCCTTCAAACACAAAACACAAGGAAGAAAGGTATAACCTCCCTCTCCTTACCCTAAAATTCATCCATGCATGCATTTTCAAGCTACAAAATGTAGTTTATTCATCTTCTTGCTTTAGATCCAAGAAGATCACCATGGAAGTTCATCTCCATGGATGATCTTCTACAAGGATCTACATTATTTTCAAAGTGTTCTTACTTTCTTGCAAAGAAAACACATTTTCAAAACCCTAAAAATCATTTTCATACATCAAATCTCATTTTCAAAGGATAAAATTCCCCTTCCCAAGCAAATGAAGTGCTTAGTCCTAATGTACCCCAAGGATGGTTTGATATAGTTGATTCACCACTAAAATGTCAAGTGATCACTAATCAAAACCTAGGGAAATGGGGACAAGCATGGATGCAAAACCCCCTTTTTAAATCATATTTTCTCTCTTGAGAAGTTGCTGTCCAGTAGCAATTTTCTCAGACCTCAGTCCATGGTCTAATTTTTTGGACATAGATAAACTTGGAATTTGGTGTTGACTACAAAATACTTTTTGTAGCCAACATCCAGATATTTCCATACATATTTTTATTTTATTTTTTGAGTGAGTAAAACTCCTTTTTTCAATTTTTCTTTTAGAGGCCAGTTCATCAGCTTCTGGAAATCCAGATTTCATATCTGAGATTTCCAGAAGGTTTTGACCCTCAAATTACTTCAAAAAATGGAAAGTTCCTTTTCAGAAACCCTATTTAGGGTGTTTTAAGCAACTTTCATTCTCGGACTTTCCCCAGATTCTGAGGTTTTGAAGCCTTTAAGTCCATTTCAAAGTCAAGAGTCAACTGCCTTTTTCATTCTGGCAGAATTGGTTTTCAACTTCCAAAAATCTTTTGAGTTACAAATCTCAACCCAAAAATCACCCAAAAAATCATGGGATCAGTTTAAAGCCTTAAAAAGAGTTCCCAATTTTTACTTACCTCAGTTTCAACTTATTTTGGCCAAAACACACACACACACACACACACACACACATACAACAAAGGATTTTGAATGTTTGGAAGACTCGTTTTTACGAGGCGTTCCGGGTGCACACTAACGTCCTTCCCGGCGCGTAACATGACCTCCGAACCCAAATTTCTGATCTCGGGCATTTTTCAAAGTTTTGGCCCTTAAAACAAAAATGGCGTGGCGACTCCGTTTTGATTTTCACAAAAAAAAAATCGGGTACATCACAATTCCCCACGTTGCAAAGGGCCTAGGAGTTGTCATACAGTATAGATCATGAGGAGGGATGTGGTTTAGGTTGGAGAACCGCTGACACTTGTCACACTTCCGCACAAACTGGATGCAATCAGTCTCCATGGTAATCCAGAAGTAACCCAGACTGATAATATATGCATGAGGGAACGAGAGTTCATGTGAGGTCCGCAGGCGCCATTGTGAACGTCTTCCATTACTCTCTGAGCTTTCTTTTTACTGATGCAGAGCAAGAGTGGGCAACCTTCCCTTTTCTTCCATAACTCATCGCCAAGTATGACATACTGAGCTGATAGCCTTTTCAGAGCTTGCAGGCTTTTGGCACGGATACCTTTTAGGTCACCCTCTTCATCAACAGGGAAGGATGCCTCACCATACTTGAGATACTGAAAGAGCTGGCTGTACCACGGCTCATCGACGGTTTCGAGCTCAATTTCACAACAATATGCCAGATTTTCTCGCCTTTCGACCCTGAACGGCTTGATTGACTTTCTTTCTGGTATTTCCACCAACAAAGCCAGGGTAGCTAGTGCGTCGGCGAATCTGTTCTTATCTCGCGGCATGAACTGGAATGACACTTCCTTAAACTAGCCGACGAGCTCTACAATATAAGCATGATACTTCTGGAGACACGGATCTGTTGTTTTCCATCTGTTAGCGGCTTGATTAATTATCAGCTGGGAATCACCAAACACTTCCAACTCATCCACATTCCGTTCAAGGGCAGCCTCAAGACCGGCTATGCAAGCTTCATATTCGGCTGCGTTGTTGGTAACTGAGAAATTTAGCCTGATGGCTATATGGGTGTGCATGTCATTCGGGTCTACTAATACCATGTCAATGTCGTTACCTCTTTTGTTCGCTGCACGGTCAAAGAATAGCTACCATTTGTTGCCGCTTTTTATGACAAAAATCCCCTCATCCGGAAACTGGAGATCTGGTCCTCGGGCTTCTGTGCTGGGAGAGTCAGCCAACTGATCTGCCAAAGCCTGTCCTTTGATTGCTTTCCGGATCACATACTTAATATCAAACTCAGCTAGGAAGAAGGTCCATTTCGCAAGTCTGGTGGAGATACTGCCTCTGTCACTCTGAAACAGGTACTTAATTGGGTCCATTTTGGAGACCAGATGTACTGTGTGGGATAACATGTAGTGCTTTAGCTTTCCGACCACCCAAACCAGAGCTGCACACATCTTCTCTAGGGCGGAGTAATTCAACTCGCTACCTTGGAATTTGCGGCTGACAAAATAGATGGCATTCTCGACCTTGGAGTCCTTTTTCTCTTGCGCTAGCATGGCCCCAATAGCTGTATCTGTGACCGTCAAGTATAGAAGTAGAGGTTTGCTCCCATGAGGCAGACAAAGAATGAGAGGATTAACAAGATAAGCTTTGATCTTCTCGAAAGCTAGCTGGCATTCTTCGTTCCAGATCACCTCCTGATTCTTCTTCAGCATTTTGAATATTGGCTCACACATAGAAGTCAGCTGGTTGACAAATCGGCTGATGTACTGTAGACGGCCCATGAAACCCTTTACCTCGGAGACAGTTCTGGGCGGATTCATTTCAACAATTGCCTTGACCTTTCTGGGATCTACTTCGATGCCGCGTTCTGTGACCATATACCCCAAGACATTACCATGGATAACCCCGAAGGTGCACTTGGCTGGATTTAATCTCATGGAGTGCTCCCAAAGTCTATTGAAGAACATCCTTAGATCAATGAAATGCTGTTCATCTGACCCCTTTGAATGAATGATCATATCGTCAACATACACTTCAATCTCCTTATGGATCATTCGTGGAACAGGGTAGTGATGGCCCTCTGGTAGGTAGCCCCAGCATTCTTCAGCCCAAACGGCATCACTGTGTAGCAATAAGTGCCCCAAGGAGTGGTAAATGCTGTCTTGTCCTGATCTTCCTCAGCCATTTTAATCTGATTGCAACCCACAAAGCCGTCGACGAAGGATTTGACTTCATAGTTTGCTGTTGCATCCACAAGCATGTCAATGTTCGGCAGGGGGAAGTCATCTTTGGGACTAGCCTTGTTGAGGTCTCGGAAGTCTACACTAACCCGTACCTTTCCATTTGCTTTTGTGACCGTTACGATGTTTGCCAACCAAGTCGGATATTCGATCACCTTGATAAAACCTACCCGTAGGAGTTTCTCAATCTCTTCCTTGACCTGTAAGGACCACTCGAGATTGATCCGCCGCAGTTTCTGCTTTATCGGCTTGATCTCTGGATCCAGGGGTATACGGTGCTCCACGACATATGTGTCCAACCCAGGCATGTCTTTGTAGGACCAGGCGAAGACATCCACAAACTCTTTGAGTAGCTCGATCAGGGCATCCCGCTCAACTCCGGAGAAGAAGCTACCAATTTGCGTTTCTTTGGGTTCCTCAGCTGTTCCCAGATTCACCATTGTCAATATCTCATCGGCAGCATGGGCCCAGCTTTCCTTTCGCTCGCAAACTTGCTTTGAATTATTTTCTAAAATTTTTTCTTCTATTAAGTATGCATTATCTTCGATTGATTCTGGCTTAATTACTTTTAAATCTTGATGATCATTTTTTGTTAAGCGTTCAATTGTTAGATTTTCAATCAAGGGATACTCGGAAAGATCGACCATTTTATTAAGATCAAATGGGAAAAAGTGTCTACAACACGACGACGGTCTTCGATCGTGAGGACGTCAGACCTATCAGAAGACTCAAACTCGATTACAAGGGATTCAGGGGAATGACTCAAGACCTGGGGGACAAACTGTGAGTACGCCAATCCAATTTGCAACCCTTTTAGGTGCATTTTAAACGATAAAATTGCACTAAGGGGCTTTTTGGTAAATTCCCGGTCCGTTCCGAGACTTCCAGAAACATTTTAAAGGTTTCTCGCGAAGGAAGTATATTTTCGTATTTTTCCCAGACAAAAGGACCTAAAAGGAATAAATCAGTTTGGACCTCTCTCCTTTCTCTCTCTATACGCAGATACGCAGAGGACCCCCATTGCCAAAAGCTTCCTCAACCTCAACCAAGCTTCCTCCCTCTCCGGCCAAGACCAATTGATCCTCCTTGACCTCAAAACCAACCGGCGATCTCACCCAACCTCAACCTCCATCACCGGCGACCTTCTTCTTCGATTACCAAGCTTCCTTGACCCAATCTCTCCCTAATCTCCTTCCCTCAACTCTCCGGCCAAACCCAACAACAACCGCTCCTTGCTCAACCTGTTTCCCGACGATCCTCGACCTCTTCACCGGTGGAAGCTCAATTCCCCTCAATCGCCCATCTCTGTGTTTCTCCCTCCAACAACCGATTTCTTCCCCTGTTCTAGACACCGTGTCTCTAACCCAAAACAACGACCTAACTCCAATCTCAATCTCCCTGCCTCCACCGTTCCCCTGTTCTAAGCCCAAGTCGGTAACCAACAACAACAGCCCACTCACCGTTCTCTCTCTCTCCACCTCGATTGAACAAAAAAAGCCACCGGCAGCAATCCAAACCCTTCTCTCTAAACCGAATTTCCCTTACCTGGTTCCCTCTTCCTCTGTTCTGTTCCAAAGGCCCAATTCCGCTCAATACACACACGTACGTACTGGACACGGCAAAGCAACTCCGATCTGAGCTCATTCCGTTGTTCTAAAGCTGATTGAAGATCCTTCAACCTAACGTGGTTGAAGGAGCATGGACTACGAGGGTAACGACTTCCCTCACCTCTATCTCGCATTTACTGTTTATTTGTTTCATTGCAATTGATATTCCTTGGACTTGATAATTGGACTCCATCCGTCCTCAATTATCAAGTCCCACTACCCGATCTCTGTTTTAATGTGTTTGGTTTGGTATTATTGATATTCATGATGTGATTTTGTGGGATTTGTTGTTTATTGGCCAAGGGAGTGTGGATCTCCCTATATCCACATCCCCTTGGTCAATCCATTATAAATTTGTTGGTTTCTGAATTGTTTGGTTGTTGTGTTGGGATTTGAATTGGTCTCTAATTGATTCTGGTTGAAACTTGTAAAGTCTCTGCAAAGTGCATCGTTGTGTCACGCGACACAATTGAACCCTCAGGTCATGTGTCACGCGACATAATGTGCCCTCTGCAGAAACTACTTTCAGTTGTATTCCGTATTCAGTCCTCGATGTAAATTGGGATATGGCCTCCCAGAGTCAATGGATTACAAGTTGTATTTCCCCCTGTTGAGTAATAAAATAAAGCATTAACATGTATTTTACACATATCTTGTCATACACACTTCGCACACACATTTGGATGGTTTGAATGTTGAACGATAGAAAGACTCGTCTACGGACGAGGCGTGTTGGGTGAACTCTCGGTTCTTCCCAACACGTAACTTGACCCCCGAACCCATTTTCTCTTTCAAAAAAAGGTTTTCAATGTTTCCTCTTAAAACGGCGTGGCGACTCTTATTTTTTTCGGCGAGCGTACATTCACAAACTTAGACACAGAGGGACTGGGACGAGGTTTGAGCCCAAGTTTCTTGATCATAGTCTCCCTGTCGGCGACCGGTCCTTGAAATGAAGTCCAATTCTGCAATGGCCTCTGCGCTCGTTCCCAACATGCTCGGATCCACAACTGGCCCCTTCTCAAATTCAAGCATGGCCACTACCTCGTCATCTGAAGAAAAGTCGATCAAGTCCCGAGGATCGTTTGTAACAACAACCCTTTCTGCAGGTATCTCCTCTGTAAGCATGCCACTCTCAAGCTCTGACAGCCCCTGATCTTCGAACAGATTTGCCAAATCACCGTCCATGTCCACAGGGTCAGCACCGCGGATCTTGTGTATCACAGACTCATCTAGAGCAAGCTGCTCAAACTAATTGACATAATCAGGCCCCCAAAAGAGGTAGCTGTTCTCATATGTAGCAGTAACGCCTGGCCTTCTAGGCATACTGACGAGCATTTCCTTCATTGGGTTTTGGCTCGTGGCAAACTTTCGTATCATCTTCAACCTCTCTTCCGTTTGACTCAGCTTTGGTTCCGGGCAAACAAACATTTCCCCATCTTCCTTGACAAAGTGCTTGTTTAGAGACCAGCTATAAGGGCGCATGTCAGGCTTCTTGTATCTTTTGCCGGTAGCTAGGGTCATCCTCTCTTTGAGTGCTTCCGCCTTATCATATGCTTTGTCCTCTCCAGTCACAACATATCCCAGGCCTCGCCTGTTTCTCTTGGGTTCTGGCATCTCAAGCTTACACGGTCCTTTTTGTCGCTTTCCTAGCCCCAGGCCCAGAATGTAGCTCATGCCTCTCATCATTTTCAGTACGGGAGGAATTTTGTCCGAAGAAGTTGTTAAATCGATAGTGCAGACTTGCCCTTTCAGCTTTTCGATCGTGAAACCACTGAGCATCAGACTTTCTTGGTCAAGCTTGATTTCCATTACTGGTATGGTGTTGGTGCTGGTCTCCCCAATAGTGACACTATCCCCGTAAATGGTTGTCAAGACCCCATCTTGCACAAACTTCAAACACTGGTGGAGGGTGGAGGCTACCGCTCTGATTTCATATATCCATGGCCTGCCCAATAGTGTCGAGAACGTGACAGGAATATCGATGACCTGGAATTCTACTTCCATCTCCTTACTCCCGAATAACAGATTCAGAGAAACGATCCCTAACACTGCTCTGGATGTCGAATCGTAGGCTTTTATAGTCTGATTGGACGGCTTAAGGCTCTGTGCGTCAATGTCTAGCATGCTCATCAACTTTGCAGGCAGCACGTTCATGGCCGACCCGTTGTCTACCAACACATGCGGAATTTGATGCCCCTCCAAGGGCACGGTAATTTGCAGTGACTCGTTGTGCTTTGAACCGTACGAAGGCAAATCCAGATCTGTAAAAGTGATGATGTTCCCATACTGTTCTGTTCCGATCAACTGGCAGGCCTCATCTGGAGTTGCATTGACGGATACCTTAGTTTTAGATAGAGCCTCTTCTAGCTTTAGCTTGTGGGGGTAAGAGGATGTAAGCAGGGACCACAAAGAGATATCAACCTGGGTTCTCTTCAACTGCGTCAAAATCGGGTCCTCCCGGACTTCTTCCTTTCCTGCTGATTTGTAAGGATCCCGAGAGGCCTAGGGGTTTGAAACCGCGATTCCTTTGCCCATTCCAAGTGGATCAGTGCTATCTGCTCCCAACATTCGACCCGACCATGTCAACAAATTAACCTCTTGATCATTCTCAACCACGAAGCTTCTGCTAGCTTCTTTGAGTTCAGCCAACGTGAGTGGAGCAGGGCGGGTGCTGTATGACCACGCTGCTTGTCTTATCTCGTTCACGGACAATGGTGCCTCGAAGTTAGTTGCTAATCTGAGCTCTTCCAAAGAGATTAGGGACTCTTTGGGAACCACGAAAGAGATAGCGCTGATGACCAAACGCTCCACATATTCATCGTAATCAGCGGGATTATTTAAATCATACAAATCATCAAGATACAAGACGTAGCAAAAGTTGTCTTTCATTTCATTGAAACAAGGATTTACATCAGTCATGGCCTCATTACAATCACCACTAGCTTTTCCACTTACAGACTCTCCAAATCTATTACATTCACAAAATAATCTTGACCAAAGTCGATTAGGTTCACGTTGTTGCTGGGCAGAGGGTTGCTGATGACGTTGGGGCGAAGGGACTTTTCGATCTTCTTATCATCAACAAGACCCTGGATAATCTTCTTGAGAGTGACACATGTGTTGGTGGTGTGCCCCGGGTACTGATGAAATTGGAAATATTTGCTTGTGTCGAGATTGGGATTAGGGTTGAGAGCCCTATAGTTATCCAAGTGCTTGATCATCCCAGTTCTGAGCAGTCCATTATAAACCTCTTCTGTGGTCATGCCCAAGTCATCGAACCTCCGCTTTTGTCTGGGTTGGAATCTCCCTCCATTTTGTACATTGTTGCCTCCTTGTAGGTTGTTGATGCTATTATCCTTGACCAATTCTCTTCCCTTTGACGCCGTTGCGGAAACTAGGTTAGGTACCCGGTACCGGAATCCTCCACTTCCGCTACTACTGCCAGCATTTGCACTTGGGGTGAGGTTAAACAGCCTGTTCTCGCTGCGAGCGCCCATTCCAACCATCTCTCTTAGATCTGGCTACCATCCCTTTCCAATGGCCTCCCTTAACACCGATTTCACGCATGACAGGAAAATATCTTTCTGATCTTGAAGGGGAATTGGTTCCTACAGCTCGTTAAGTTTGGAATTCCACCTCTTATAAAACTCCGTGATCGACTCATCATTTTTCTGAATGGTGCCCACTAGATCGTCCCGGGTAGTATGCCACTCTAGGTTTCCTCTATATTTTTCCAAGAAAGTCTTGGTGATCTGGCTCCAGGTGGAGCGGCATTCTTGCTTTAAGGCCAAAAACCAAGTGAGCGCCGGGCCTTTTAGAGTCAAATGAAAGTGAGAAGCCATAAACTCGGGTGTGCAACCCATCGCTCCCATCGTCATGACGTAGGTATCTATGTGAGTCTTTAGGCAGGCCGTGTCGTCAAAATCCATCTTTGGCATCTTGAACTTATGGGGAAGAGGTGTCACTTGAGCCGGGTCAACCACTTTGAGGCCACTGGAACCCACAGTAGTCTATCAATTTGTTGTTGCATCTGTCTTAACAAAGCTGTCACTTCCGGAGTCAAACCTGGAATCTGGGGAATAGCAGGAGCCACAGTTGAAGACGGCACAGGAAATTCTGAAGCAGATCTGATAGGCAAGGAAGATGAGGGAAGACCGAAACTACTGGGGATGCTGATGTTGCTATCCAATAAACTGACTAAATTGGGAATCCTATTCCCGTACATATCGTAACCATTAAACTGAACACTTGGATTCTGTGGACCAAACTGCGCCGATTGACATCCAAACTGACCTTGGGTAAAAAATCCGGTACTGATACAGGGAGCTGAATATGGGGTGGAACCATACAGGTGCTGGGTGAGAGGAGAACAAACTGCGGGCTGAGAGAAGTTGCTCTGGAACTGAGATTGATTCTGGGGATGTTGCGAGAACTGATCCTGACAAATCTGGCTTCCTGACAGATGATACTGACCATTCTACTGCTGGTTGGACTGACCATACTGATAACTGTCTGGGTACATGCTGAAATGGGGTTGGGAATAGCTTCCTTGGAACTGGAATCCGTACTGAGCTTGCGGCACGGGAGCATTGGGAACTGGAGAGGAAGTGAGATCAAAGATGTTCAATGTTTGGGCACCGCTTTTGCTGAAACCCTGCTGAGCAACATGACTATGAGTCTGAGAGATTAGGAGAGGAACCCTTCCTTGGGTATTCACAGTCATTTCCGGAGATGGCATCCGATCCGGGCGAGGAGCGTAACTCACGGGAGGTGGCATAGCATGGTAGTTGGGTTGAGCAGGTTGAACGGGAGAAGCAGATCCGATCCTGTTGTTACTATCTTCAGTTATTTATTCGTAAGAACCATCCTCTCGGCAGAGTACTGCGATTCCCTTGGCTCGCATGGCCTCTACAAAACAGGTATGGACCTCCTCCTCTCGAGCCTTAGCGTTCTGAGCCAATAAGCGGGATTCCCGTTGCCTAGCCAAAGAAACTTCCAAAGTTATTCTCAACTCTTCTGCAGACATGTCATTCAAACCCGGTTGACCCATTGAAACTGAACCTCCAGCAGACTGAGCAGCAAACACATCACCATTTCTGGCCATATCTGATTCTGAACTGACTGAAACCCCAGAAACTGTTTGCACTTCTTCAACAACACGGACAAGGCGAGCTCCAGGAACAGAAGAGTGGATCCAACTCGCCATAGCTGCAGGGGTAGATACGGGTTTATAAGGTAGTGAAGGAAGAAGAATTTGAGGAAGTACGGGAGAGGGAAAGGAGAAGAAGGACGGACTCGTGCAAACAATTTATTTATCTTCAAGTACAAATTGGTATTTTAAATCCTAATTGTGGTTGGGAAAGGAGAAGCCTTTATTTACGCAAACTACACCTTGGGGAAACCTAAAGACACAATATTCAAATTACACCAAATGCTTTGCATTGAAATTAATAATAGGTGACGATACCTAAACAAGACCTAAACACCGTATGGGACGGAGAGGTGGTCCAAATTTCTGGGAAAATTTGGGCAACATAACGGGTATTCTTGAAGAATTTCAAAGAAAAATACGGCATGACCTCTCGTCGGTGCACGGTGACAATGCGGCATGATCTCTCGTTAGGACACGTCAAGAGAGTGACATGTCCCAACGTGAAACCATGTTGCATTGGCAACATGCCCACAAGGTGTAAGGTTTTGGGAAAGTTATAAGGACCTATCGTAAATTTCTAGACAATTCATTTTAATGTGATTTCAAAATGTTGTATCAAAACCAACCGTGGGTAAGTTTCAAGTGTGGCGCCACCTATAACGCACTAGGGGGATAGGTTTGATACTAGGCGCTCAAGCGTAGGTGACATACATCACCGTCCGCGATGCCGTCAATCGCACCCAAGGGTTCTAACTCTATGTGGTGTAGTGTGCGGATGACTATGTTCTTTTATTAAAAAAACCAAAGTTTTTATTATTTTATTTTTATTTTAAAAGGAAAAACAAAAGAAAAAGCACACACACTCTCACAGGGAATAAGGGGTACAACAATCAACTGAGCCATTTTGATTCAAGGGACTGCCCTCAAACCATCATCTGAAACTATTCAGTGACCAATCATGTCGCGTGACACAGGACAGCATAGAACAAAGCTGACGCACGACTTGATCAGTCACTGAACCAGAACCCTGCAAAAATGAAATCAGCCCCTGCCTCTCCATAGCAATTGACAAACACAATAATAAAGCATAATAAAATGGCCACAAGAAACACACCAAAGGCAAACAAGTCTCATAATTCAATAAAATGCACGTATCACAAAAGATTATCGATGATGCACACAAAGATGGATATGTTGGATGTTTAATTGAATGAAAGTTTGACCCTCTTAATTTTTGAAAAACAGGTTTTCAAAAGTGTGTCCCCAGCGGAGTCGCCATTGAATGTGCCCTCGCCCAAAATATTTGGGAAATTTCGATGAAATGAATGAAAAATAGGAATTGCCACGCCATGTTTTAAGGTACACTTTGAAAAACCTTTGAGAGAGAAAATGGGTCCGGGGGTCAGGTTACGTGTTCGGAAGAATCGAGAGCTCACCCAACACGCCTCGTCCGTGGACGAGTCTTTCTAACTAAACATCCAAATAATCCAAGGTGTGTGCAAGCAATGATAATAGACAAATGTGATAAACATGAATTTTATTGATATGAACTGATATCTTACAACTTGTGAGCCAATTGGTAAGGGAGGCCACATCCCAACTACAACAGATCAGAACAGATTACAAAGGAAATGAATCTCTGTAAATGGGCAAGATGTGTCGCGTGACACATATCATGCCTTGCTAGATGTGTCACGTGACACAAGATCTAACCAGACACGATGTGTCATGTGACACATGGTGTCCATCTGCAGAGACTTACAAATTTGAACACAGAAGCACTAACAATCAAACAGATCCAATTATTTGATCAATTCAGCTTCGAAATGAACAATTAACAATAATTCGACCAAGGGGGTGTGGATATGGGTAGATCCATACTCCTTTGGGGAATTAAACACCAATTTCAACAATAATCAAACCATGAGCATTCAATTATACAAATCAACTATATTAAACAGAGAGATTGGGATTAGGGTTCAGTAATCAAGATAGATAGAGTCTGATTACTGAACCCAAGGATGATAGAATGATAGAATTATGAAAGTAGCAAGGTAGGAGAGGGAGAGAGAGATGGAATTCAGAGTGTTACCCTTGTTGATTCCATGAATTCTATACCTAGGCTGGTATAGGACCCTTCTACAACTGCTTCTGGGACAGGTTAAACTGAGGAGAGGTGGCTGAAGATTGATCCAAGTGTTGGTGGTTGAATTGGATTGGATTGGGGGGAATTGAAGGTGGATTTGGATGAGAGAGAGAGAGAGGTGTTTGCAGGGTGTGTGTTACGCTCCAATTTTGGCAGAGTAACAGTATGTCAAAGTTGGGGTCCATTTCTGAGAGGGGTAGGGTCTTATTTATAGGCTGCAGTTGATGGTCACATGGTGTCGCATGACTTTCTGTAACCATTTTCCAAGCCTCGATTTGTCGCGTGACACAAGGTGTCACCAACTGCTTTTGGCGCCAAAACCAGTTTTTGGAACATTCAGGGATAAATACCCAAAAGTTCCAAAAAGGTTTATTCCCTGCAGGTCCTTTAGCATGAGCAAAGTACCAAAAGGTACTTCCTTCGCAGGAAACTTATGGAATATTTCCGGAAGTCTCGGAATAGACCAGGAATTTACCAAGACGCCCCTTAATGCAATTTTATTGTATTAAAATGCATCTAAAAGGGTAGCGAATTGGATTGGCGTACTTCAGAAGGTTCTGGAAGCTTCCTTGGGAGGAGTCCCAATCCACTTGAGTCTCCTAAACTTGGTGACCAAGTCATGCATCCACCTCTTCAACCCCTATAAATACTTGATAGGGGTCCAGAATTCTAGGTTGGAGGTCCCCGATCCCCGATCAAAAACACATAACACACACATTTTGTGGATTTCTCTCCCTGAAAGATTCCTACAAAATCACCCTAAATCTCCTAAAGTTTGTTTATCAATCCTGTTGATCAACAAACATCGAAGAAAGAATCAAGGACTGAGGCAAAGCTCTGTCCGAATCAAGGACTGAGGCGAAGCTCCGTCCGCATCAAGGTTCAACTCTAAACTTGAGTCGAAACTCTGTCCGAATCTCTTTTCAAAAAGGTAATCATCCTTTAACTTTCGTTTCTCTTCTCAATCCCTCTATTGATTTTATAGTAGTGTAATCCCATCAAAAGGATTAGCCTAGAGTCCCTTCAATCAATGGAGGCGATCTCGAAGCATACAATCCGACATCCCTAATTAATAAATTAATTAGGATTTATTTGTTTCTTTTTATTGTTCATAGATTGATTAGATTAATAACACCCAATTAGCAAGACCAATCTTTGGATTGGGTGGAATGGATGCTCCTTGACCTTTCCATTTCATAACCTAAGCCCCGAACCCAAAATATATTTCAAAATGGTTTTTCTATGTTTCCAAATGAATAATATAGGTGGCGACTCAAAAAGATGTCAAAAAGATGGAAAATTCGCGCATCGCTACAGGCGTTTATACTTGGGGTAGACTATTTGAAGGCGCCAATACCTGGGGGAGACTATTTGAAGGGGTCTATACCTGATGGCGCACTTTATCACCGCAGACTTGCTTGGTTGGAAATACTTTGTCGCTTAGCTGGGGAAAAAAATCGGTCTTACGATGACTGCCCGGGAAAAGAGTGACCCTGTCGATCAAGTGGCTGGACCTTTGGTAGACTACCTACGTATCCTTAAGAGGAATCAAGCCGGTCATAGTTCAGATACTGCTGGGGATGGTCTTCTTTGCTGAGGGCACGCTTTATTGTGTTTCAACACCATAGACTTGCTAGGTTGTTGAGGACGTACTTTGCATGTTTCAACACCATATACTTGCGAGGTTGTTGAGGACGTACTTTTTCGTGTTTCAACACCATAGACTTGCTAGGTTGTTGAGGACGTACTTTGCCTATTTCAACACCATAGACTTGCTAGGTTGTTGAGGACGTACTTTGCGTGTTTCAATACCATAGACCTGCTAGGTTGTTGAGGATGTACTTTGTCGTGTTTCAACACTATAGACTTGATAGGTTGTTGAGGACGTACTTTGCGTGTTTCAACACCTTAGACTTGCTAGGTTGCTAAGGACGTACTTTGTTGTGTTTCAACACCATAGACTTGCTAGGTTGCTGAAGACGTTCTTCATCATGTTTCAGTACCATAGACTTGCTAGGTTTCTGAGGACGTTTTTCGTCGAAGGCTGCGTCGAAGGCGTGGGCTTTGGACGAAATAGGCGGTCGCGATAAAATCGATTGAGGGACGGCGGACGATCCCGCCTGCGTATAGAGGGAGACATGAAGAATTATCCCATAAAACGAAAGTATTCATGGAGAATTATCTCACGAAACAACAATGGGCGTGGAGAATTATCACACAAAACGAAAGTAGGTCCTTCGGGTTGTGCTAATTTGTGAAGGGTGATCAACCTAATAGGGACAAGTCTGGAGGTATTTTGACCTGAAGGAGAAGTTTGGTTGAGTTTGCATCTTGCTGGTGATTGTCGACTTGAGGTATCTGAAACGAAGATGGTACTGACTTGAGGCGTCTGGGCACAAGTTGATGTGGGCTAGAGGTGTCTTAACCATGGTAGTGTTCATCTGAGGTATCTAAAACTAAGATGGTGCTGACTTGAGGCATCTGGGCACAAGCTGACGTGGGTTAGAGGTGTCCTAGTCATGGTGAAGTGGAGACGAAGGTCTTGCCAGTCATTTGGGCAGTTCTGTTGAAGTCATTGTAATTACGCTTCGGTGGAGACCATCCTTGCTGCGGAGAGGCTTCGGGTAGTGATAGAAAATTGGTCTTTCGTGCTTGAATTGCTACATTTGTTAGTAGGGGGACAAATGCATATATGACATTCATGATGATGGATGCATGCATGATACCAAAATGATTCACAATCTCTTAGGGCTATTTCTATTGATTCATGTTTTGTGCATGCTACATGAGCCCTTGGGAGATTTTTGTGGGGATGCATGGTGGTGAGAGGGATTATATGTGTTGTGGACAAGTTTTAGGCAGGTGGGGTGATATCCTTTGGTTGCGGACTGAACTGCCTGTCGTTGATGAGGTCTTATTGTAGGTCAATAGTATCATGCAGACCTCAATTTTGATCCTGGGATGAAATTGGATTTGAACCCCGGGTCTCGATTGAAATTTCTTTTCAGTCTCAGACATTTGAAGCTGATGCTGACAGGCTCTAGAATCAAAAGTACATTGATATGAATGAACCCTCTTTCGCTTGGGTTCGTTGTGACTTGACATACATTTGGAGAATGACTTGGCGAAATGCTGATACGAGGAGATTCCCAGTTCTCAACCTCTGATGATGCAGGGAGTTGCCATATACCAAGTTCAAAAAGCTGAAACTCCAAGATAGTTGTTGAGGTGACTAGACCTTTCTTATAAAGATAGGTGTGACTTGACAAAGCCCCATTCCAAGGAAATGACATGGCAAAAGCCACACGTCAGAGGTCCAATTAATGGTTTGGGTAAAACTGACATACTGATGAAGTACCGAGCCGATCGATCAACGTGAGAGACCTCGAGGTGAATTTGATGTAACCCCAGATTCATTGCAGCATTACGTTATGAAGTGAGAAACCCATCTTTGATAACAACTATGCAACTAGAATCCTCCCTTCGAAGGGTGTCTTCCATATGGGAACTGTTAGCCATAGTGGCACTTGGCTTGCTCATGGCTTCAATCATATTCACCCTATGGTTGCTCTTAGGTAAGGGATTGTTGGCTATGTTGGGCCCTTTGGGTATCTCAAACTTACCCTTTTCGATCAGTTCTCACATCACCCTTTCAGGAGCATGCAATTATTAGTAACGTACCCATGATACTAGTGGAAAGCACAATGCTTAGTTGTGTCCAAAGGGACATTGGGATCCATGGGCTGATAGTTGTCCAAAGGTCTGATCAGGCCTTCCTTCACAAGCCCCTGAAATACTTCACTCAGAGGCATTCCGAAATCTTCAAGCCTTACACTCCATGACTTGGGCGCATCGCCTTTCCTTGGCACGAAAGGAGTGGCATTGTTGCAATCCTGGCCCGCATAGTTAATTGCTTCCTTGCTTTTTGAGCAGGACAGGAGCTGGATTAGAGGCAGAAGCTTGGTACCAATAAGTAGGAGCAACAGCTTGCTGTTGGTCAAATTTTAGCCCCAGAACTGACTATTGCACGCAGATCTAGATAGGGGAAGTTACTGAGGGATGTTCCCAAATGAGGCTTCAAGTAGGCTTGGAAAATTTCCATCTCTCATCTTGAGGTTTCAACGCTTGTAAAAACTCCCCAATAGTCTCATCGGGACATTGTACAGTCATCTGTAAGTCTTCCCGGTTTGTTTCTCATTCCAAATTGGCTTTGTACTTCTCGGTAAAAGCATTGGTGATCTATTCCCGAGTAGCCCTAGCCTCAGGCTTTAATCGAAAGAACCGTTTTAGAGTGCCCATCTTTAAGGAGAGACTAGAGTAGTCATCTAACTGCTGATTCGTACGTCCTTTGATTTCATGGCTAGGGTGCAAGTATCCAAGTGGGTCTTGGGACATGCAGTCTCA
The DNA here is from genome assembly GCA_022495995.1 of Adenophora triphylla var. japonica. Classification (NCBI taxonomy): domain Eukaryota; kingdom Viridiplantae; phylum Streptophyta; class Magnoliopsida; order Asterales; family Campanulaceae; genus Adenophora; species Adenophora triphylla. The sequence goes on along the minus strand of JAFEMH010006877.1, from coordinate 44,373 downwards.
TTAAACAATTCTAGATTGGGCATTACGAACTTGTGAGGTAGAGGCACAATGGATTTGGGATCTATTGATCAGAGATCGGCCTTCTTCCCTGTTAACTCAGTAACTTGTGCTTTTATTTACTTCAGCTGTTCCATGAACCAAGCAAGTTGAGAGTCCAATGGCGAAGCCAAGATGATCGGGCCGGTGGCAGAGCTAGAGAAAGGATTTACCATGGGCGGCATAGTGGTGGAAGGGATGGCTAAACCCGGGATGCAAGTGTAGACCTGTCCTTGGTCTAAGTTGCCCTGAGGGGTATAAGTAGGACCCTGAGCATAAGGATTGAGCTCTAAGGCGTGTTGTTGATTCCTTGTCGGCAAGAAGGGTGGAGGCAAACTAAAGGTGGCCGGGTAGCCCGAATACCCATAGCCAGGATCAAAGTGTAGTTTAAAGGAGGGCTGAGACTCCTGATTCTGAATTGCACTTTTGGTCGGGGTGGCAGAGTAAGAACCCGAAGGGTACTGTGGATAGGACAAGTTGGATGAGGTGGGAATAGAGGTTTGTTGTCCCGTAGAGGCGGTCATTAGGGATCTTGTGAGACTTGTGCGGTGCCGGGTGCTGGCTGTCTTGAACTGGATTTCTGTTGAGGCATCCCAAAATTCTGGGTCGGAGAAGTTCCAAACTGATCCGTAGTTGAGTGTCGTCCCAAACCCAACTGAGAAGTCATACCAAGCTGCTGTAACTGAGAAGCTCCTGACTGATCTGTACCAAACTGCTGAGGCATACCAAACTTCTGCGACATACTGAGATGAACCCGACTGCGTTGAGGCACACCATATGACCCAAATCGGACTGAAGTCAATTTGTTTGCCCTAAACGACTGTCCCAGACTGAACTGTGAATGTATACCAGACTGAAGCTGTGAGGATGGCTGATTCATAGGTTGAGACGAGTGTTGCCCGGTGGAGGTTCCATATGAGGAAGGTGGTGGCATTTGGCGGTAGTTTATCTGACCAAGAGAGGGATGGGGATCCTCTTCCTCTTCTACCGTGAAAGTCCCATCGGGGTTGAGGGAAATCGTTAAATGATCATTGAAACCTTATTTTGATTGGTACAAAGAGTTTTATAGACTCGGATTCCAATGTTAGCCATGTAATCACGATGAATCCCTGGTTCTGGTTAAAATTCCACCCTCAACCTTGGACATCAAAGAACTGCACTTGAAAAGCTCATGACCATTATGGCGATCAAATATCCCTTTGCTTGGCGAAGCCCTGGTCTGAAGAAATTTCTTGGCAAAGTCTCGATTTTGAAGAAGTAACTTGGTAAAGCCTCAGTCTCATGATTGTACATCTGACATAAGCAAAACTTCAACCTGATTGCAAAGTGGTCTTGAAATGAATCTGATAAAAACTCAATTCATCTCGTAGCAAAGTAGGGGAACCAACGTGGACCCGGAAAGACAAGAGAATCCCCACTCTAAAGAAATGACTTGACGAAAGTCCCACCTTAAAGAGTCCAACGCAGCTCTAATGCAAATTGAATTGTCATATAGCAAAAGAGGCAAGCCATCCTTCTATATTTAATTTAATATTTTCTTTAGTCAATTAGTCAACCGGAAGAAAATGTAAAAGAAAGAAAAATTTAGAAATGTATACCTACAGGGGCATATTTTCAAAAAGTGGGGACGAATCCCCGATTTGTATTATTTGATGGCCTCATTTGATGAAGGCACAAAAGAACTCGCTTTGGGTTCGACTCTTTTGAGAGAGCATAAGTGTAGAATGGTTCGTAAAAGTGTATGGAAGCCCTTGCTGACAAAAAATCAGTGTTTAACTCTATTTTTTCCTATAATGTAGAAAAAGAAGACTTGTTAAGACATCTGAAAACATGTTTTATTCAAAATTGATCACAAGATTGCTTAAAACCCTTTATTAATGTTCGGGTTATTCAACCCCTAATCTCGATATGAACAAACATTTTGATTAATCAATCATGAGGAGAAAGTCAACCAATACCAAGAGTCAAAGTTGGCGAATTGTGAAGAAAGATTGTGTATAGGAGAGGCCATTGAGGAGACCGAATTTATGGAATATGAATGTGTTTATGACCGGACCATTTCTGGTTGCCTACGTTCCCCTTAATACAAGGAGCTCGGGTCACCGTAGTTCTTGCTGTTTTGGCTTTGGGAAAAGGGTATGAATATTTGTGGTCCTTTTGGTGAAAAAGGCTCGGATGGGATGTTTAGATGATAAGGTACGGGCCTTGAGATGTTCCTTGACAAGTCATTTTTTTACGGCTTCTTTCGTGATTCCATTTCTTCTGGATCGTCTTCTTCCATCGGGGAAGAAAGAATTTGAATATAGCATAAGGGCTTATGATGTGCTTCTGCCTTTGCTTTGACCGCTCTATTGTTATCGACAACCTCCATTCTTCGAGCTTTAATTTTGCCCATCTGTCAAGCTTCTGATTGGCGGTGTTGGATCCTTGGCCTCATCATTTTTTTTTGAAGTGCTTGCTTGAACTTTTCTCTCTTTTTTTTTTTTGAAGCTCCTGCTTGGGCTTTTTCTCTCTCTTTTCTTTTCTTTATTTTTTGAAGTTCTTGCTTGAACTTCTCTCTTTTTTTTTTTGCTTTTTTTTGAAGCTCATGCTAAGGCTTTTTTCTCTCTTTTTTTTTTGAAGCACATGAGGGTGAAGGCAAGCCCCGGCTTGAACTTTCTTGATGCGCACGAAGGCGAAGGCAAGCCCCTGGGTTGTTGTCGACATGGGGTCAATCTTCCGATGCTGAGTGACCTTTTGTTGTTCCTTGATGTTGCCGCCGTCATTGACTTGGTCAAGGTGATGGTGGGGACATGTTTTGGAAAGTGTATGGCTTGAGGAAGGCCTTTGTAAGGTGAGGAAAGAGTATAGGGAGGGCGCTAGTTGACTTTCTCACACCGATTTAATCAGAACATTAGTTATTTCCAGAGATTATTTGTTGAGCGATGCAAGTGATCATTCAGGATACAACCATTTCATTAGATGTAATGTAGGTGTGCAAATAATGTCTCAAGCCTAGCAAGAAAAGAAAAAGACTCTTTTATAGAAGATTAAGATTATCTCCGAGGAGGACTTGATTGAATGAGAAAAGTACTAGAACCTACGAGGGTTGACCAAAAGAAAGTTGACAAATCTTGAGGATAGGTAGCCCCTACTCTATCTGCTCTTCTGTTGCTGAACTACCAGGACGCTTGAGCTTTCCGTCTTCTATTAACTCCTGAATTTCATGCCGCAGACCGAGGCAATTATCAGTTATGTGCCCATTATACTGGTGGAAGGTGCAGTACTTGCTTCTGTCCATGTTAGCTGTGGGATTCTTTGGCTTGTAGTTCTCTATAGGTTTGAGCAGGTCTTCTTTGATCAGTTCCTCTAACATTTGGCTTAGAGGCATGTCTAGCTTGTCGAAGCGATGGAAAGGTTGTCTCCCGGAAGAGTCGTTGCTTTGCTGGGCTGGGCTGCCGTTGCTTGAATGATGTCCCTGATGGATGTAGTTGAAAGAACTGTATTTTCCTTTGTCGGGGGCCGGTGCAGGGTTGAATGCAGTTGCTGCTCTGTATTGATAAGGTGGCTGGCTGATGCTCTTACTGATGGCTTCAAACATGACTGGAAGATTTTCATTTGTTCATCCTCTGGTGTAGCGATGGTGAATTTCTTTACATCTTGATGCGGACAGAGCTTCGCCTCGGTCCTTGATTCTTTCTTCGATGTTTGTTGATCAACAAGGTTGATAAACAAACTTTAGGTGATTTTAGGGGTGATTTTACAAGAATCATTCAGGGAGAGAAACCAGTAAAATGTTGAAGGTCGACAGGAGTGTCCGGGGTCTGAAATACTGAAAGTCTTCAAGTATTTATAGGGTGTTGTAGAGGTGAAGGTGGAGAGGTAAACCACCCTGGGAAGGTACCAGAACCCAAACTCTATTGGATGACCAGATTATTAAGATTTTATCAAGAAAGAGGTTGAAATCGATGAGGAAACTGGCTTCTGCACGTCTGCAGGGGCTTAGTATCACGCCGAACACGACTGTTCCACGTGGGACAAGGCTGTCAGTGGACAATTCTATCCTTCCCTCGTTATCCCGTATGCAGTTTAGTCTAAACTAACGGTCATTAGTCAAAACATAACGAAACATGGCGAAATGGTGGATTTCTACTCTTGACTCAAGGCGAGACTTAGAGAGGTATTGCTCTACTCCGATGGGTTTAGAATGGGGTGTCTACAGAGCCCCTCGTCGACAAGTCATATGGAAGAAGTCATGTCGATGACAGAAAAGACATCATTTTGGACATCGGGATGGTCGAGCCGCACGGCTTCCTACGTATCTCTATCGGAGAATCAGACCATAACGTAGTTTGACTCCAAAACACGAAAAGGCTGATTTAGGTATTTTGAAAATTATTTTGAAAATCGAGGAGATTTTATTTTTGAAAAGGTAAATTCATACTGAGGAGTCAAATCAAGACCCATTTCTGAATATACCTGTATGTCTGAAGATTTGCCTGTCTTGGCTACGAACCTGTGGGGAAAGATGTTAGAAAACAAAGGCTTACTTGTCCGGTCCTTTGAGTATTGTCGGTTTTGTGTCGATTCTCCTGTCTGGGCTCCGAATCGGGTTTTTTCTGGGGATGATGATTCACCTGTCGGAGCATTGAATCGGGCTTTTGATTTGACGATTCACCTGTCTGGGCGCTGAATCGGGCTTCTTTCTTTTAAATGATTCATCTGTCTGGGCTCTGAATCAGGCTTTTTATTTTGACGATTCACCTATCTGGGCTCTGAATCGGGCTTTTGATTATGACGATTCACCTGTCTGGGCTCTGAATCGGGCTTTTGATTATGACGATTCACATGTCTGGGCTCTGAATCGTTTGGGACGACATGATCTCTGGATCAATCATTTTCGGGCGACTGGATGCTGTATTGGGCAATTGTGCAGGTGCCACGTTCGGCTCATTCCGTGACTTGCGGTACCGATTTTTTCATGTTTCCTTGCTAGGGTATCACTTTCAAGGGCAAATGTGTCAAAATTTTGAATTTTGATGCTGCATAGATGTTTATTGTCGAGGACAATTTCGTACATTTCCATGGGGTTTTTTCTCGAGCTGGATAGCCTATATCGCGCGGGACAAGGTCTGTCGAGGCAATATAACATCAGCTGTTGTTTGTTTTTAAAACACCCATTTTAGAATTCTCTCTTCAAGTTCGAGCAGAGGCATTTTTCTCTGAGATTTTTTGTGTGTTGTTTGTTGATTTCTCCTCTCAATCAACATTTCAATTCTTTCCTCTTCCATCATCCATGGCTCAAGAGAAGAATCCGACTTTTGATAGCTACTTGCTCGGGAAGGATTATCCGAGGGACGACCTCACATTCGATCGGCCTATGCACATATCCCATGCCATCCGCAAGGGTTTGGTAAGGATGCTTTTCTTCATCTCGTTTCGATACTTTGCATTGAATTGAATCCATGTTTTTGAATTCCCCCAAATTTCATCAAATTGGTTATGTTCTTTCTTTGTCTTAGAACTAGGTTCTATCATTGCATGCTCGTTTTTTTTTGATGTTGTTGGATGTTGTTATTGCATTGGCGTGTATGTGAGTTCCCTACACATCATGGATTGTAGGAGGGGTTGATTCGTGTAACCAAATGCTTCCTTGAACATGGTTTTCTAATGCGCACGCCAAGTGTTTGGTGAAATGCCTCAATGAAAATTTTCTCTTATTTCTTTGATGTTTTGCCAGGGAATGATTTCTGACATTGCTTCCTTGTCTTTTCTCTGTTTTGCAGTCGTATAGGGTGACCAAGAACTGTCGAAGGAGTGCTAAATTTGCCAAGGCCTTATGGGACAAAGTCAAGGGTTTGAACGGAGTTCGGGCTATGAGGGCTCAGACGGGGCTCCTTACATTTGTCGATATCATTCGGGGGATGAGGCGGACTCATCAAGTCCTTCAGGCGATTAGGGACAGGTGGTGGGACACTACCCACACGGTCCATCTTTGCTTCGGGGAAGCTACGATGACCCCAACTGATTTTCTTGCTATTACCGGGTTGGAGTTCACCGGCTTTGCCCTCCCAAAGACTGCAGGTTACAAGCCTGCGAATCCAGCTGAATGGAGGTAGTTGATTGGTTATGCCCCTACGAAGGTTAAGGGGTTTGCTGCTGAGTTATTGCCTTTTCGTGTTCAGCTCGAGGCTTATGCTGAAAAGCCTAATGCGGATACGGATCGGTTGGTGAGGGGTGCTCTCTGGTATATCTTATCAGAGACTATCTTTACCAACCATTCTTCCACGGCATGCCTTGGTCTTTTGGGGTTGCTGGCAGATCTGGATCGGGTGAGGACGTATGATTGGGGCTCAGCCGAACTGGCCTTCTCTTATCATGCCATGGATGAGGCATGTCGGCATACCAAGGATACCTTGTCAGGGTATTCTTATGCTTGGGAGGTATGTTTTCTGATTCTGTCTTTGTCATTTATCTGCACTTTTTTGCTTGTGCTTTGTACCGAATCTGTTCTGCTTTCTTGTACATATATGGGGCTATGCTGTCTTTCAATTGCATAAGTTTGAGCTAGATGATCCAAATCCCAAGTTTCCGGACATCAGGAGGTGGAGCCACTCTAACCGTATAGTGGATGAGGAGGAGGGGGATCAGGACTGGACCCTGACCGTTGAGGAGGTGCGTGCCATGCTGGATAGTTTTGAGTTTGAGCGGCTGGGCCTATATCCGTGGGCCTTATTGGAGCGAGAGGTTCATCATGTCTGGGATGTCACCGAGATGCAGAGGATTTTGGTATCCTGGAGGGGGATACCATGTATCTGGGTGAGAGAATCTTCCCTGAGCATGGCCGGGTATCGCTTCCCTATAGGGTGCCAGAGGATCCAACTAGGGCAATGCACCCTACCCACTTCATCCTGACGGGGATTATGCCCATCTTGTGAATGGCTATGCAGCGGCGGATTTCATTATTCAAGGGGCTTCATATGAGGAGTTCCTGCCTTGCTTGATGGGCCCTCTTGTGGTAAGAGGTAAGCGGTCATGTGCTCGAGCTTCTGCTTCTGCCTCGGTGTGTGGTTCGTCAGCTCCCAGCTCTTCATCTCAGTATGCGGGTCCTGTGACTTTTGTACAGGATCTTGGCCCTCCGAGCTTCACATGCATGATGGGCGGCATGCTGGTGGTGGGTCATATTGCGACCCCAGATCAGATTCCGGAGGGTTATCATCGCCCTCCCCATGCATCTTCGGTACACTTCTGTTTATACTGTTTCCCGTATTCGTCCATATATGTGTATATGTCAGACTTCATCTGAGCATCCTTTCTTTGTTTAACAGGTTATCATGTCCGCGGAGGATTATAACCGCAGCGCGAGCAGGATAGCCGGCCTGATGTCCATGGTGTCGGATCTATCAGAGCGGCTGTTTCAAAAGGCGGCTTCAGCGACGTCGACGATAGCCTCTGTAGTGAACCTGTCTTGTGGAGCCAAACGGTCGAGGAGGGATGGTAGCTGATAAGTGACTATTATATAGTCATTTATCCTTAGTTTTATATACTTTTTATTACATAAAACATCATTTCTCATTTCATTTCATGTACTTTTTTAGTTCCTTTTTCATATTATCTAGATTTTACGCTTTTGGTATATTTCTCGCATTTAAAGACAGGTTTTAGGTTCTTTTTATCAAAAGGATGCTTGGACACTTCAAGGCAAAAGGCATGAAAGAGCACCAACCAAATCAAGCACACAAAGTTGAATTTCAGATGGAGCGGCCGTGCGGCCAAGACAGAGCGACCGTGCACTTAGCCATTCTCAGGCCATTTTTGGCCCTAAAATATAGAACGGCCGTGTCTTGAAGATTGAGTGGTCGTGCCAAAATACAGAGCGGCCGTGCAGCTTAATACAGAGCGGCCGTGCGAAGTGTCAAGACTCAAATTCAAATCTGGCGCCAAGGGTCACACGGCCGTGCAACTTCCTTGACACGGCCATGCAAATCGTGACTGCAGATGTAAAGGCACCTTTTGATGGCACCCAATTGAAGAGTCTCCTCCCTTTTATAAATAGGACCATTGTAATCAGTCTTAGAGACGAATTTTGAGAGAGAAATCACTGATACTTGATAGATAGATAATACAATTACTTGTGACAACAATTTTCCAAAGAGATTTGAAGATCAAGTTCATTGTTTGTTCTTGGAATTACCTTGGAGGAAAAGAAATAAAAGTGAAGCATTATTCTCAGCATTTGCCTTCTACATTCATAAGTATTTCTTACTCAATCTTTTATTATTGCTTATACTTTATAAATGGCTTGTGAGTAATTCCCCTTATTCTTGGGGTTGGAAACTCAAAAGCATACTTATTCATCATCTAAAAATGTTAAGTCTTGTCTTCTTCCTTCATCTAAACAATTTCTTTATATTATTTTCTAAATGCCTTACATTTTGGAGACGTCCAATTTGTATGATTCAGTCAATTGAGAGAAGTACCTAGCGGAGAATCTCGATTGACGGAATCATAAAAAGAAACTAGGTTTCATTGATCATGAGAGTAGTTCAATGGCCTAGAGATGTTCCTTTAATGGAAAGTATGTTGACTCTCGTCCTTAATGGATTCTTACTAATTATGGTCAGCTAGAGATAAGCCGGAACGCCCGTTTCTGACAGGGCGGGAACAACGTAAACGGGAATCTCAAACAGTTAGGACATAATTAGTGAAGAATACAAACGCTACTGTCTTAGCCCGAAGTAGCGTAGGCTTAACATACCATCCTTGTTTTTTATGAAAACCTTTTATCTCTAAGACAATGACGATTTGATGAATATGATTATGTGTATGATTTCCAATCCCGAGAATGCTTCGTTTTATAAGATTTTAATTAAAGTATTTTATGTTTATGCTCTCTCTATTCTTCTAAAAACAAATTTTATCTCCCCCCAATCTTTTCTATACTTTCTAAAGACAAAAATATCCCCTAAGTAAACCCTGTCTCTGTGGGATCGACTCGTACTTGCACCCGCTATATTACAATAGCCCGTGCGCTTGCGGATTTAAATAAACCGTTAGGTTTCGACCGAACAAGTTTTTGGCGCCGTTGCCGGGGACAACGGTTTACTTTTATTTTTGTCTTTACTACATAATTTTTTGTTTTATTTTTACTATTTTGCTTTCTCTTCCGATAATTAGTTGCGTTTAATTTCTCTTCAAGTGTTTTTCTTATAGTTTATGAAATGGACTCGGACATACATTGACAACTTTGATCCGGAACCCGAAAGAAGTTTTCACAAGAGATTAAGAAGATTTAGAGAAACTTTGAAGAAACATATGGAAGGAGAACAGGAAACACCCGCTAGAACCCTACGGGACTTCGTTAATCCAAGCACCCCGGGAACTAGATCCCCTATTGTTGTGCCAAATGCCAGAGCGGCACACTTCGAGATAAAGCCGCAGCTATTGCATATGGTTATGAATAACCAATACAGCGGCACCGCTCTCGAAGACCCCCATTTACACATCCAAACATTCCTTGAATACTGTGATACCACACGTATTCAAAATGTTACGGTGGAAGCAATCCGGATGCGCCTTTTTCCTTTCTCTCTTAAGGATAAGGCGAAACAATGGTTGAATTCGGTCCCCCAGAATTCATTAACAACATGGGACCAAATTCAAGAAGCATTCCTTGGTCGATTTTTTCCACCAAGCAAAACTGCCCAGATACGAACAAAGATCACTAACTTCTGTCAAACAGATAGTGAGACTTTGTATGATGCATGGGAGCGGTTCAAGGAACTTCTCAGAATGTGCCCCCACCACGAGCTTGAAAAGTGGTTGATTGTTCACACCTTCTACAACGGTCTCATATTCAAAACAAGAGAGACCATTGATGCCGCTGCAGGAGGAGCATTGATGAACAAGGGAGTCGATGAGGCATACGACCTTATCGAGAACATTGCATTGAACCATTACCAATGGTCAAATGAGAGGGAGCAACAACAAGGTACGCCCGGTAAATATAATGTTGATGCAGTTACTCTTCTCTCTTCTAAAGTTGACATGCTTTTGAAAAAGTTTGAAAATCTTAATGTCAATCCCATTGCTAGTGTAAATGTGTTATGTGAACTATGTGGGTCTAACTCACATAGTACGGATAACTGCGAGTTACTTGACGTTACTTCTAACGATCAAGTGAACTTTGTTAATTCTTTTGGACAAAAAGGGGGGATGTATTCTAATACATACAATCCCGAATGGAGGAATCACCCCAATTTTTCCTATAAGAATAACAATGTTCTTAACCCGCAACCATCTACACAACCCCCGGGATTTGCACCTAAGAATTTCAACAACAATGCAAGTACCTTCCCCCCTAAATCTAAATTGGATCTTATAATGGATTTTGTAGTGGAAAATAAAAATTCCCAAGAAAAGATCAATAATGAATTTAGGGAATGTTTTAAACTACTTAATGCTAGGTTTGATAACTTGGCAGCGCATTATAAGATGCTAGAAACTCAACAAGCTCAACAGGCTACCCCAATGAATAGGCCACAAGGGAGTCTTCCCGGTCAACCTCAAAGGCCAAATGAGCAAGTTAATGTGGTAAAAACTAGGGATGAGCAAGAAAAGATAAATGAATGCCCTAGAAATAATCATAGTCCAATCCCTCCGATGATTGAGACTAGTTTGGGGACGGAATCCCCTAAAAAAGAAAACAAGGATTATGATGAATTCCTTGATAACCTAGATGCCATTAATGTTAACATTCCATATTTTAGAAAAATGAAGATATGCCTTTAGCCGTTAAACCTTTGAAAAAATTAATTTTTGAAAAAGAAAGGCTAGAAGAAAATGAGAATGTTATGTTGGCAGAGGAAGTAAGCGTTGTTTTGCAAAATAAAGACCCTCCGAAATTAAAGGATCCATGTACATTCACCATTCCTTGTTGTGTTGGCAGAATAAACATAGATAACGCTGTCCTTGACTTAGGAGCTAGCGTTAGTATAATGCCATTATCGATTAGCGAGAAGCTTTGTATAGGGGAACTAAAGCCCACAACCATAACTCTCCAATTGGCAGACCGATCCGTTCAATACCCCGTTGGTATTATGGAAAACTTGCCTTGTCGAGTAGGGAACTTGATCATCCCTGTCGACTTTGTTATCTTGGATATGGCGGAATATCATTATATCCCCGTCATTCTAGGAAGGCCATTTCTTGCCACTACGGGGGCAATTATAGATGTGAAAAATGGCATATTTTCCCTAAATATAGGGAAAGAAAGGGTCGAATTTAGTATGCATAGGCCAGTTCTTGAAGATCCCTATTTAGAGGCCTACACACCTAGTAAAGAGAATTGGACCCCAAATGAAGAGACCTACACCCCTAGCGAAGAAAATTGGATTCCAAGTGTAGAAGATTTAATGGATGAGGAACCGCAATCAAAGGAAGGAATAGAAAATGATCCCATAAATGTTGAACCTTTGATTTGCAATGATGTTATAGATATTTCTGCATGTCCCAAAACTAACAATGAAGTGAAAAAGACAAAAGGAACAAAGAAGGAGGTCACTTCGAATTTCCGAAAGAGCAAAGACTATAGGTCGCTTGTTCTAACTAAGAAATCGGGATGGAAGAAATGTCTACCACAAAAGATACTCATTACCCCGGAAGGATTGCAATGGCAAGTTGTCAATGACAAAAGGCCAACCAAGTATCATGCATCTCCTACTACCGGGAAGGGGTCAAGCTAAGGACCTAAAACAAGCATCATCGGGATGGTAACCGATAGATTATTTTTGCTTTATTTTATATTTTTAGTTTTTATTATTATTGTGCTAACCTTGTTTTGTAGGTATAAAAGAGAAAAAGAAAAAGATTTAAAAATGGTGAAATTCTGGTTAGCACGGCCGTGCAGTACACATTGGAGCGGCCGTGCAGTTCATATCGAGTCAGAACGGGTTAACTCAGCAAAAGGGAGCGGCCGTGCAAGTCCCTTGACACGGCCGTGCAAAACGTCTGGGGAGTTGCGTCGTTTCAGTCAAAAAGACGCACCCTTCTCCCTCCTCCCTCATTCACTTCATCTCCTTCACTCTTCTCTCTATACCTCCGCCCCACCCACCTTAAATACCCATTTCTCTACCATTCTAACCCACAATACAACCCTCATTCATCCTCAAATCCACCTCTCAAACATTTCTCCCCCACCAAAATCAGTCCAAAACCCTCCTAAAACCCCAATTCCGAAAATACCAAAACCCTTCACCCATTTCATAAAATTCGAAGGGATTGCTCAAGATTAAGGTTAAGGAGGAAGCTCTTGGACATTTCAGTGGCTGGGCATCAAAGATTTCAGGTTTATTCAGAAATTTCTTCGGGTAAAAAAAAAAACTCTTTCACTTCTCTTGTCTTTCAATTTTTCTGGGTTTTGAGATAATGTCTACCAAGGGGAAAGGGAAGGCTACAGAGAGAGTAACAAAGAAGTCTCGAAAAGAGCAAGGCTCTTCCTCTAACTTGAATCCTACTCTCAATACTTTGGGGATTGATTTTAGAAGTCCAAGGGAGACGGCACGTTTTGTGGGGATGTTCTTACTCTTTATATGGGATTGAGATCCGATGGCTTCCTTCAGAAGCATGAGAAAACTTATGAGGTCCTTACCTTAGAATTTTTGAGTTCATTAAAGATGAAAATTGTGGAGGAAACTTATAGATTAACAGGAAGGGTTTTTAATCAGTTCCATTTGGACTTTCGCCTTGGAGGAAGGGAGCTTCATTTGACCGGGGCTGAAATTAGTAGAATTTTGGGTTTATCATTCCAAACTGAGTCTTTTCCCGACATGCCCATTGAATATAATGAGACTGCTTTTTGGAACCAAATTTCCGGCCTTCCATCCTATGCATCCCGAAGTGCCAAAGATTCTTCTATCATTCACCCATCCCTCCGCATCATACATAGGATGTTTTCCTGTACCATCTTTGCTAGGGAGGATAAGGGAACCGTGAATAGAAAGGAGTTGTTTGTGTTGTGGTGTTTTGTTTGGGAGCGAAGAAGGATGAATCTTTGCAATTTCTTCTTTGAGTTGATTGGTGATATCGTTTCTCCCACCTTTAATGGAGAAATTCATATGGGGGGAATTGTTACTTTGTTTGCCAAGCATTTTAATTTTGAGATTCCAAATAATTGGGTTGAGGTGAGAGGGTTAACAAAACTGGATATTCCAACCCTTCGGACTATGCAACTCATTTCGGAGAGGGGGAATAATGAGTATAATTGGTTAGTAGGAGTGGGAAAAATGCCCTACATTGTACTCCCAAGCAACAATCTCCCCACCATCCGGATAAGAGAGCCCGAGACTCTGATATTCCCAAATGCCATTGGAGGAGAAGGCCAAGAAGAAGAAGAAGAAGAAGAAGAAGAGATTCAAGCCCCATTGCCACCCGATTTCTACCAAAGTTTCGATCAAATGTTTGCCCAACAAGGTCAACTACTTGAGCAAAACGCTCAAATCCTTCAACAACTCGGCCAAATGGATGGTCGTATTCAACATGCTCAAGGAAGGATTGACGACATTTACAACTATGGGGCAAACTATTGGGACAACTTTCCACCACCACCACCATTTTAGTAAGTTTTTTTCTCTTTACCCTCCCGGGATTTGGCATTGTTCCTTGAAACATTGAGGACAATGTTCATTTCAAGTGTGGGGGGGTATATCTATCCTTTTATTTTATTTTTCGCTTTCTAGTTTTAAATTTTTTACTTGCTTTCTATTGTAATTTTTTCTTTTTAATTTAGTTGCATTTTTTTCTTTTATGCATGTATAATAGTATATATAAAAAAAATCCCTATGATGATCCATAATCATTATTTCTATGCTTGCCATTTGCCCTAGTATAATGCCTATTTATCTTTCCTCACATATTTTCTATAAACTTAGAAATCTATAAAAGGAAAAATTTAAGGATATTTTTAAGAAATAATTGAAAGCCTCATAAGATAGTATAGCACAATATAGAGTCTCATCAAGGAAAAATGCATTTGATTAGAAGGAATCTTTAAATCTACACTTGGTCATTTTATGAAAAAAATGTATTGAGAATATTTCTTTAAGATTGTACATTTTTTATCTTTATTAAATATTTATTCCCTTTTTAGAAGCACCTTTTGTTTGCATACCTTGAATCACACCCTTTCATCAAAAAAATTCCATCTTTCCATTTCTCAAATCAAATCAAAGTAAAACACCTTTATCTTATTGCTAAAAAGAGTGACATTTGTCACCAATCCTTAAAAGCAAAAAGAAACCTATTACTTCCTAAAGTAACTCGGGACACGGCGTTCGCTGCGACGATGCTTCCTTGCCAAACGGGAATAATATCCAAAAGTATTCTTGATCTAAGTATTAGGAACATGGGGTTCGCGACCACAATGTCTCCTACTTGAAAGGATCAAAAATAACTTAGGTCTTTTGCAAAAAAATATAACACGTGCAAAAGTAAGATAAATTTGTTTAAACTTTGATGAGATTTTTCCACTATCATCATCCATTTTCCACCCTTGTGATTCAAGAATGCAATTCAATTTTTCGGGAACTTCTAATTTGTGAATAAATGTTTATACCTTCTTTTGTACATTTTAAAGAAATAAATTCATTTTTTCTCAAAAATCACTCTAATGAGTGAAAGCTTCTCTTCTACCAAGAAATGAATCTAAGATTTATCCTTCTAGCATGCTTTACTTGATCAAAATTCTATATATGCTATATTAGGTTATTGTCTTGCATTTTATCTCTTTATAAATATCCTCAAAATGCTTCTTCCTAATAAATTTTTAAAGGTATACAAAATATGATTAGAAAGATAAAGGCATTATCTAAAAGGCATTTAGGGCTTGCTACTTTATTTCTGAGGGATCAATCTTGCTTTTTCTCCCTCTCCGTATTTTCATTCTAAGTTTGCTTGGGGATAAGCAAAAGCTTAAGTGTGGGGGAGTTTGATAAGTGACTATTATATAGTCATTTATCCTTAGTTTTATATACTTTTTATTACATAAAACATCATTTCTCATTTCATTTCATGTACTTTTTTAGTTCCTTTTTCATATTATCTAGATTTTACGCTTTTGGTATATTTCTCGCATTTAAAGACAGGTTTTAGGTTCTTTTTATCAAAAGGATGCTTGGAAACTTCAAGGCAAAAGGCATGGAAGAGCACCAACCAAATCAAGCACACAAAGTTGAATTTCAGATGGAGCGGCGGTGCGGCCAAGACAGAGCGGCCGAGCACTTAGCCATTCTCAGGCCATTTTTGGCCCTAAAATATAGAACGGCCGTGTCTTGAAGATTGAGTGGCCGTGCCAAAATACAGAGCGGCCGTGCAGCTTAATACAGAGTGGCCGTGCAAAGTGTTAAGACTCAAATTCAAATCTGGCGCCAAGGGTCACACGGCCGTGCAACTTCCTTGACACGGCCGTGCAAATCGTGACTGCAGATGCAAAGGCACCTTTTGATGGCACCCAATTGAAGAGTCTCCTCCCTTTTATAAATAGGACCATTGTAATCAGTCTTAGAGATGAATTTTGAGAGAGAAAGCACTGATACTTGATAGATAGATAATAGAATTACTTGTGACAACAATTTTCCAAAGAGATTTGAAGATCAAGTTCATTGTTTGTTCTTGGAATTACCTTGGAGGAAAAGAAATAAAAGTGAAGCATTATTCTCAGCATTTGTCTTCTACATTCATAAGTATTTCTTACTCAATCTTTTATTATTGCTTATACTTTATAAATGGCTTGTGAGTAATTCCCCTTATTCTTGGGGTTGGAAACTCAAAAGCATACTTATTCATCATCTAAAAATGTTAAGTCTTGTCTTCTTCCTTCATCTAAACAATTTCTTTATATTATTTTCTAAATGCCTTACATTTTGGAGACGTCCAATTTGTAGGATTCAGTCAACTGAGAGAAGTACCTAGCGGAGAATCTCGATTGACGGAATCATATAAAGAAACTAGGTTTCATTGATTACGAGAGTAGTTCAATGGCCTAGGGATGTTCCTTTAATGGAAAGTATGTTGACTCTCGTCCTTAATGGATTCTTACTAATTATGGTCAGCTAGAGATAAGCCGGAACGCCCGTTTGTGACAGGGCGGGAACAACGTAAACGGGAATCTCAAACAGTTAGGACATAATTAATGAAGAATACAAACGCTACTGTCTTAGCCCAAAGTAGCGTAGGCTTAACATACCATCCTTGCTTTTTATGAAAACCTTTTATCTCTAAGACAATGACGATTTGATGA
Organism: Adenophora triphylla var. japonica; assembly: GCA_022495995.1. Taxonomy (NCBI): domain Eukaryota; kingdom Viridiplantae; phylum Streptophyta; class Magnoliopsida; order Asterales; family Campanulaceae; genus Adenophora; species Adenophora triphylla. The sequence goes on along the minus strand of JAFEMH010006877.1, from coordinate 28,064 downwards.
ATAAGATTATGTGTATGATTTCCAATCCCGAGAATGCTTCGTTTTATAAGATTTTAATTAAAGTATTTTCTGTTTATGCTCTCTCTATTCTTCTAAAAACAAATTTTATCTCCCCCCAATCTTTTCTATACTTTCTAAAGACAAAAATATCCCCTAAGTAAACCCTGTCTCTGTGGGATCGACTCGTACTTGCACCCGCTATAATACAATAGCCCGTGCGCTTGCGGATTTAAATAAACCGTTAGGTTTCGACCGAACAGTAGCCCCATCGGAGGTGAGGATGATGGAGGTGCCGGCAGCTCGGGCAACTTGATGGCGTGATCCCCCCTTTTTCCCCATTTATCTCTTGAGAACTTGTAAATATTGGTCGGGTGGGCCTAGAATATTTTTCTTTTCTGGTACCTGTTAGCACGTAGGTAGCACAACAACAAGATTTTCTTAATTCATAATCCTAGGTCTAGTTAATTTTTTAGCTTTCTCGACTTTCGTGTTGGAAAGAAATGACCATTTAGGTCAATGTTTTGAGATTGATTTTGATGCTTGTATTGCATATTAGGAACTACAATCGCATGATTCGAGACATGCTTCGGCAAGTCAGGGCTAGATTGCTTATTTGTGCTAGAGTGCTGCTGGAATTGCCGAAGGGTTGTATCGCGTGGGACAACGTATCTCGCGCGAGACACGCTACTCAGGAAGAGTTCTTTTCTTCTTCGAATAAGATTCTGTCAGTTTTCCCCTATATAATCACCCTGTAGTCCGGCCAGATAACCAATTCATGTTGGTGTAGTGCCCTAGGCTATAGTTATATTTAAACTTGAACCGTTATGTATCATCTTTATCATTTATTATAGATCGTGTTTATTCTGTTCATTATATGTTTGCATGTTTATTATATTGAATTGTGTCCCTAGTTGTTATGAACAACTAGTATAAGTTGGTAATGGATAATCATAGAGATGATTATTTGCATGGAGATGCACATTACACTTATGGATACTTGCTAGAGAACAAGTATTGGGCATGACCTACTTATGAGATTTATGACATGGTCTGTTGTCATGATTAAATCTCATGATAGTTGTGTTATTGAATCCTTTGTACATGAGATTATCATCGTCTTTCACATGATGAAGATCGTGTTTGATATAGTCTAACACTATCTTTAATCGGATAGCAATAAGGGCTATGTTAGCATGATTGGATTCATGTAGGGAAGAATGATAAGTCAAGACGGGATTTGTCCCACCTATGAAAAGAGATGTTTGTTTGGGCCCTTCGATGAATAGTGTTGATGAAATGTGTGGCCACACTCAAGTGATTTGATAGAGATCAAATGCATTTGGATTATCAACATATTCGGGAATGAGAAAGCATTGAACGGAATGACTTTACATAGACTATGACTCATGTTCAATTGGACATCATGGACAAAGGGATTGTGACATTTGATCAATCGAGGAATCAAGCTTTGATGTTATATTAATTGGGTGGATATAATGGTTTGCTAGAAACCACTTATATCTTGTGAGGTCATGTTTTGACTCACTACCAACATAATATAATTTCTTTTGGGTCACACACAAAGAACGAATTTGATTCTGGCTGAAACTTGGAATTCTGGCTTGGTATACCGTGCGACATACTTAGCCATATTGAAAATTCGAAATCTGACTTAGTCCATCGCGCGACATATCTTGCCCGGCATTGACCACGACTCGTGCTCTTGGGCACGAGTCATTCCCGAAACCCGCACGACTGATTTTTGCGTCATGACTCGTATCACGAGTGTTTTTCCAAAAGCACGACTCGTGCTCTCAGGCACGAGTCGTGCCCGCGGCAAAAACGTGTCCGTACTGCGGTTCCAAGGATGGATTGGTTTTATAGTTAAACAAGGATTCTACCATAATGGTTTGGGTATTTATATGGGATATAAATACAATCTTGTGCAGCCATAAAACCTCTCTCTTACATCATTATTCTAGGTTTATGAAACTCTAGATTTTGATTTTGATTTTGAATCAAAAGGCACCCAAATAATTCCATAGTTTTGGCGTCGATTATTGAATATTGATTCAATAATCAAGAGGATCATCTAGCAATCCTACAAGAAAGTTCTTGGTTCGTTCGCGTGTGGATCACCATTAGAGGGGGGTTGCTTTATCTCCTAAATCTTGAAGATCTCCATTGTTGATTTCATCACCAAGGTTGAACAAGGAAGATAGAAGATTCGACATCAAAATTCTAGGCTTGAATTTTGAGATCTATTTTGACAAACCAAATCGCATTCAAGGTATGTAATTCTATTTCATGGTTTTCTAATCTCTTCATGCTAGACCGATCTAAGGGCTAGGGTTTTGATGTTAAATTTTCTGCTGCGTTTATAACCCCAAAACCCAACAGTGGTATTAGAGCCCTGTCTTGACATGATTATGATTGAAATTGCATGCTAGATTTAATTTGATTATTTGCTACCATGCTATACGAAAAAGATTTAGATTTTTGTGTTTTGTTTTTTTGAAAAACAAGTATATATGATATGCCATGTTCATGATTAATGATGGATTAATTTGATTAGTTTATCACATAGGTTATTGATCTATTAATATGATTATTTGGATTTATAATTTCTCAAAATTAAAATCAAATTGTTTGTATGAAATTTTGTGAAGCCCTATGTTCATGATTATGTTCACATGATATCTATGTTACAATCATGCGATGTTTGTTACAATATGAAACCTTCTAAATATTTAAGTCTTATGCCAAACCTTGATTCGAACACTTTTGATACTTTAGGGTATTTGATGTAGTTTCGACTCAGTTGGGTGCATCTTATATCTTAATTTGTGATCAAGATGAGATTATGGTTGATGTAGTTTTGACTCAGTTAGGTGCATCATTCCATGTCTCATGCGTTTGAAAAAGGTTTTGACTTAATTGGTGCTTTCAAATGAGATTTGACCCAATGCATAGATGAGATTTAAAATATATTTTTGACATATGATGTCTAAGGAAATCTCATAAAAGATCTAAGAGTCATATAGTGATATCATTGATGTTTCTACCTAAATAGCTTGATTTCGGGCATTGACTCAGTTAAATCAAAATCAAGTGAAATATGGATCTTAGCCTACTATGATTATATGATACATGTTTGTATTTGAAGGTGTATAATTTAGTGGGAGTATTTATGAAATACATTATTTTCTCTTAGATGATAAATGTGTTGATACTTATGTGTTTCATTGTTTGCATATTTTATTGTAGAATGGCTAATCACAATGATCAAACCCTGTCACTGCGATCCGTCCTTGAAAAGGACAAGCTCAAAGAGAGCGGTACAAACTATTCTGATTGGATCAGAAGCCTTAGAATTGTTCTAAGGCAAGAGAAGAAACTGTACTTTCTCGATGAACCCATTCCCCCTCAACCTGCTGCAAATGCTTCTAGGGTAGATAGGGATGCACATAAGAAACATAATGATGATTCTACAGATGTTGCATGCCTTATGCTTGCCACTATGTCTAAGTCTCTTCAGAAGGACCTTGAGCACATAGAGACAACATTTGATCTTGCGGAGCGCTTAAACGAAATGTTCCAAGTGCAAGCAAGAAATGAGCGATTTGATGTGGTTAAGGGCCTAACTGCATGCAAGATTCAAGAGGGGCAATCGGTGGGAGCTCATGTCCTTTAGATGAAGGGTCACATTGAGCGTCTCAAAAGGCTTGGAAATATGATGAGTTTGGAACTCACTACAGATTTGATATTGAATTCATTGCCTGAAAGTTATGGTCATTTCATTATGCACTATCACATGACTGGCATGGATAAGAATCTCTCTGAATTTCATGTGATACTTAAGACCGCAGAGAAGAATATCAAGAAGCCCTAAACCGATACTGTGTTAATGGTTAACAAAGGCAAAGGGTTCAAGAAAGATGGCAAAGGTAAAGCAAGTGTTGCTAAACCTATGGCAAAAGTTGCTGTTGCCGGAGAGGCTCCCAAGGCATCTCAAAAGGATGCGGTTTGCTACCATTGCCAAGAGGTTGGTCATTGGAAGTGCAACTGAAAGGCTTACAAGGAAGGCCTAAAGGCGAAGAAGGGCAATGTGATTTCTTCTGATTCAGGTATCTATATGATAGATATTTTACTTTCTGTTTCTAGTCCATGGGTATTAGATACCGGATGTGGATCTCACATTTGTTTAAATGTGCAGGGACTAAGGAATAGAAAGCTGCTCAAACAAGGTGAAGTTGACCTACGTGTGGGGAATGGAGCAAGAGTTGCTGCATTAGCCGTAGGGACATATGATGTAACTTTACCTAGTGGCTTAGTACTTGTTTTGAACAATTGTTACTATGTTCTGGATTTGAGTAGGAATATTATTTCTGTTTCTTGTTTGGATAATAAGGGTATAATTTTCTTATTAAGAATAAAAAGTTTTATATTTATTTAAATTATATGCTTTATGGTATTGCAAATTCATTTAATGGCCTTTATGTTCTTGATGTTGATGAGAAACAAAATAGTGTTGAAAATGTTTATCATGTGGACAAGAAGTCTAAACCGAATGACGTGAACAACTCGTTCATGTGGCATTGCCGGCTTGGTCATATAAATGAGAAACGCATTTCTAAACTCCACAAAGATGGAATGTTAGACTCACATGATTATGAATCACATGATATATGCGAATCTTGTTTATTGGGCAAAATGACCAAACCACCCTACACTAAGAGTAGTGAAAGGGCTAGTGACTTATTGGGATTAATACATACTGATGTATGCAGACCAATGAGCAGCATTGCTAGGGCAGGATTTCGGTATTTTATTACATTCACCGATGACTTATCTAGATATGGCTATGTCTATCTGATGAAGTAAAAAAGTGAATCGTTTGAGATATTTAGAACATTTCAAAATGAAGTACAAAATCAACTTGGCAAAATAATTAAAGCACTTCGATCCGATCGTGGTGGTGAGTATTTGAGCCAAGAGTTTGACAATCATCTCAAAAACTATTGAATTGTTTTAGAGTTGACTCCACCCGGAACACCACAATGGAATGGTGTTTCCGAGGGGAGGAATAGAACCCTATTAGATATGGTTCTTTCTATGATGAGTCAAGTAGACCTTCCTATATCCTTTTGGGGACATGCATTAGAGACTGCTGCGTTCACACAGAACAGAGTCCCTACTAAATTAGCTCCTAAGAACCCACATGAGATGTGGCATGGAAGAAAACCTAGTTTGTCTTTCATGAAGATTTGGGGTTGCGAAGCATATGTGAAGAGACCTGTCTCTGATAAGTTAGCACCTAAATCTGATAAGGTTATTTTCGTTGGATACCCTAAGGAAACTAAAGGGTATTACTTTTACAACCGCGTTGAGAACAAAGTGTTTGTTGCTCAATATGGTACTTTTATTGAGAAACAGTTTCTCAATAAAGAATCTATTGGGAGTAAAATTGATCTTGAAGAATTTCAAGAACCCGAAAATAACATGGAACCGATAGTAGAGACTGAACCAACCTTCAAGAAGTTGTGGAACCGGTTCAAGATCCACAAGTCCATCGTAGATCGGATAGGTTACGATCCTCACCCGAGAGATATGGGTTTCTCGTGTCGGAAAGTAATGAAGTGGAAGTCATTGAGAATGACGAACCTACTTCCTATCAAGAGGCGATGTCCGATCCCGATTCGGATAAATGGTTAGAAGCCATGAAATCCGAATTGCAATCCGTGTCGGATAATCAAGTTTGGAACTTGATTGAGCCACCCGAAGGTGTAAAAACTATAGGGTGCAAGTGGGTCTTCAAGAAGAAGACCGACATGGATGGGAAGGTGCATACTTACAAGGCTAGGATTATAGCAAAGGGATATAGGCAAACTCATAGTGTAGACTATGATGAAACCTTCTCGCCTGTTGCCATGCTTAAGTCTGTTAGAATTTTATTGCCATAGCTGCGTATTAAGACTATGAGATATGGCAAATGGATGTCAAAACCGCTTTTCTTAATGGAAAACTGCTTGAGGATGTGTATATGACACAACCTGAAGGTTTTGTCGATCCACGAAATTCTAACAAGGTGTGCAAGTTGCAGAGATCCATTTATGGATTGAAGAAAGCTTCTAGAAGTTGGAATCTTCATTTTGACGATAAAATCAAAGAGTTTGGTTTTGTCAAGAAAGAAGATGAACCTTGTGTATACATGAAATTCAGTGGGAGCATTATGCTATTTCTCTTATTGTATGTCGATGATATCTTACTCATTGGAAACAACATTCCTGCACTTCAGACTGTCAAGTCTTGGTTAGGGAAATGTTTCTCAATGAAAGATATGGGCGAAGCCGTTTCCATTCTTGGTATCAAGATCTATAGAGATAGATCTAAGAGGATGATTGGTTTGAGTCAAAGTATCTACATTGACAAGGTTCTTAGAAGATTAAAAATGGAAAATTCTAAGAGAGGCAACTTGCCAATGGGTCATGGTGTTACTCTTAGTAAGACTCAGTGTTCTAAGACAACTAATGAACGAAAGAGGATGAATGAAGTTCCTTACGATTCGGCTATTGGATCTATCATGTACGCTATGATTTTTACTAGACCCGACGTCTCGTATGCTTTGAGCATGACGAGTCGATACCAATCTGATCCTGGTGAGAACCATTGGATGGCAGTCAAGACGATCCTTAAGTACTTAAGAAGGACTAAGGATGCGTTCTTGGTATTTGGAGGGATGGAAGAAGATCTTGCTGTAAGAGGTTACACAGATGCTAGCTTCCAAATCGAAAAAGATGATTTCCGATCGCAGTTAGGATTTGTGTTTATGCTTAACGGAGGTGCGATATGTTGGAAGAGTTCCAAGCAGAGTACTATTGCCAATTCTACTACTGAGGCCGAATATATAGCGGCATCCGATGCAACTAAGGAGGCATTTTAGATCAAGAAGTTCATTAGTGACTTGGAACTTGTTCCAAGTATCACTAATCTGGTGGAACTTTATTGTGACAATAATGGTGCCATTACGCAAGCAAAGGAACCAAGGTCACATCAGCGATCCAAACATATACTTAGATGTTTCCATCTCATTCGAGAGTTCATTGATCGAGGAGACGTTAAGATATGCAAAGTATCAACCGATGATAACATTGGAGATCCGCTTACAAAGCCCCTCGCACAAGCAAAGCATGATGGTCATGTGAGGTCCATGGGTATTCGATACTGTAAGTACCCAAATCTGGCTCATGCCTTCCGGTTAAATTTCCCGACAATTTCAGTAAGTTTCCCGGTAATTCCCCGGACCTTCCTAGTGTTCCGGAAATATTCCGGAACTGTTCCAAAACAAATAAGGGCTGAAGGGGAAGCTTCCTAATTAAGAAACACGTTTTTCTTAATTAGGAAATGTTCTAGAATTTGCCACCTTGCATGGTTCTAGAAACATGCTGAGTCACAAGGGATAATGCCGCACGGCTGCATTAGCCAAGGGTCTCTGGCCGCACGGCTTCATTGGCCTTATCCAGACTGCCTATAAATAGAGCCCTCCTCTACCCATTTTAATAACAACAATATCAACAACATCACACATAATACGTGAAATACACTCCCAAGAGCTGCTGGAAGTCCAAGAAGGTGAAGAAGAAGGCCAAGAAGCCACCTCCCTCCTCCTTGAAGATCCCAAGATCAACCTTTCCACCTAGCTCCATCCAAAGAAGAAGAGGAAGCCATTGGTAACCTCTCACGCCCTAAACTTGCATCCTAATTGCTTTAATTGCTCATTGCATTTCATATATTTGTTATTATCTTTGATTGGGATTTGGCATTCATAGTTAAAGATCATATCTTTATACCCCCTTTCCCCCTTTGCATGCATTAGGCATCCCTTGCCATTAAAGATGTAATCTTTTGAATCAAAGGTGCATCCTTTGCACCTAAAAACCCTATTTTTACATGAAAATATCATCTTTATGCATCATTTGCATATAAAAATCCAATCTTTATGATGAAAATGCATCCTTTGCACATGAAACCCTTTTTCAAGCATCCTTTGCATTAAAGATCATATATTTATCCTAAATTAGCATGCTATGCTTTTCAAAATACCATCTTCATGCATCCTTTGCATATTAAATCCCAATTTCTTCATAAAAATGCATCCTTTGCATAAAAATCATGTCTTTATGCATCCTTTGCAAATAAAGATCACTTCTTTAAATCAAATGCATCCTTTGCAAATTAAAGATCATTTCTTTAAATCAAATGCATCCTTTGCAACCCAAAAATGTCATCTTTTCACTAAAAATGTCATTTTTACATACATTCCCCCATGTCCCCATTAGCAACCTTGGAACGGACCGGTGTAAAAGATCCTATCTTTACATCGTTCCTTCCATTAAAGGTTTCATAATTTCTTTAGAAAGGGACAACCTTGAACCCTATATCTCCGATTATCACTTAAGATGAGTATGAAGCATCTATATGAGCTCGACCGTCTTAAAGTGTAGGATTGATGGGCTAAGGACCCTCCTTTTCTAAAGAACCTCATCTTTGACTATAAAGGGAGTCATTCTCTCGATCATGCAAAGTCCCGAGGTTAAGAATGCAATGATCACAAGTCCAAGATGAGGACGGGATCATAATCCCGAATACATAAAATCCAAGAAATCCCGAGCGACAACCAATAAATGGTTTGTACGTCCGGAAGACAACTTAGGACATTCCCTCCCCCTATTTTCAAACACATGCACACAAGAAAGCACGCAAGCAAGCACGATAAATGAAATCTTGGGAGACTTGCTCCGGCAAGGCACCTTGGGTGAACGACGATCCGTTCTTCCCAAGGGGTAACTTAACCTCCGAACCCATAAAACCTTTTTTTCAAAGTTTTGAGGTAATCAAAATGGCGTGACGACTCCGTTTTTCAAATTAAACCGGATGTCTTCAAACTCGCGTGAATTTCCAAATACACGAAATTTGGGGCGCACATTCACAGTTTGGCGACTCCGCTGGGGAGATCCCGAAGGAAAAAAGCTTTTATTTTTCAAAACAAAAAATCGATACTCGGTATATAGGTGGAAACCACTTAACCTTCCTGTATCACTCCCTGATTTGGGAGTTGGGATAACTGGTGGTTTAACAATCCCACGTACCAGAATCCCTTTTCGAAAAAAAAAATTGAAAAAATTAAAGAAAGCTTTTCCCTTTGAGCGGGTTAGACTCCCGTCGCTGATTTCATTAATCATTCTTGCTTTCTTTACCTTGCATTGCATCATTTGCATCTTGGAATCTGTGCATACTTTGAACGGGAAACAACCCGAAAAGAAAATATCAAAGGAGTGGAACATGGAAAATTGATCCATGCAGTCGTACGGCTCAATCCTCTTTGGATTCTGACCGGGCGGCCTCAGTGGCAATTCCACCAGGAAAAATCATGGTTAATCTGGCAGTCCTAGCAACTTGGGGCTACTCAGCTCCATGACTGACTGGGGCTCCCAGAAAATTTACGTGCTTACGTGTTGCATTTTCCCCGTCCCGAAAATCATTTCTTTAAAACACATTTATGAAAATCTCTGTTTTAACTCAAAAAAGAACATTTTTAGGAGACCGCACACTACGTGCACCTGATATATCATGTACACTTTGCACGCACGTCCTTCAAACCCGGAGTGGTTCCAGCTGCAGTCACGGACAGCCTTACGATGTTCCCGGGCGCTCACGGAATAATTCCAACCTCCCCATGTGTAAGTGCTCCAATTTGAGCTTGTTAGAATTTTCGTTAGAAAATTAACGAAAGTTATAACATTTCTAACAATTTCTAACAATCCTAACATTTCTAACAAAGTGAGGGCAAAATGGGCATTGTTATTTAAGGTTAAACCTCAAAAAGAATCTTAAAAAGCAAAACAAAGGAAGAAAACCAAAAATAGAAATGGCTGGAAACATAAACTGGCTGTTAATTTGAATTTTCAAAAGAAATATTCCTCTTGTCCAAAGCCTGGAGCTGCATTTAATGAACAGTGCACACCACCAACCCTATCCGCGCGGACATCTCTGTCATTTCCAGAGGGCTATAAATTGAGCCCTCCAGTCACAAAAATAAGCCACAACACAATTTGCACTGAACCTCTGGCAAAATATAGAGAGAAAACAGTGAGAGTTCACTTGAATTGTCACCATTTTCTCTTGAATCTTTCCCAACTCACACTCACTCTCACTCTCAAATTCAAACCCTAAACACATTCAAGCCTTGAACCCATTCAAACACAAACTCAAAGAAGATAGGTATAACCTTCCTCTTCTTACCCTAAATCTCTCATCCATGCATGCATCTTCAAACTACAAAATGTAGTTCATTCTTCTTCTTGTCTTAAGATCCAAGAAGATCACCATGGAAGTCCATCTCCATGGATGATCTTCTACAAGGATCAACATTTTCTTTAATGTGTTCTTGTTTTCTTGCAAATGCATTTTCAAAACCCTAAAAACCATTTTCAAGCATCAAATCTCATTTTCAAAGGATAAAATTCCCCTTCCCAAGCAAATGAAGTGCTTAGTCCTAATGTACCCCAAGGATGGTTTGGTATAGTTGATTCACCACTAAAATGTCAAGTGATCACTAACCAAAACCTAGGGAAATGGGGACAAGCATGGATGCAAAACCCCCCTTTAAATCATATTTTCTTTCTTGAAAAGTTGCTGTCCAGTAGCAATTTCCTCAGACCTCAGTCCATGGTCTAATTTTTTGGACACAGATAAATGTGGAATTTGGTATTGACTACAAAACACTTTTTGTAGCCAACATCCACATCTTTCCAGACATATTTTTACTTTATTTTTTGGGTGAGTAAAACTCCTCTTTTCAAATTTTCTTTCAGAGGCTAGTTCATCAGCTTCTGGGAATCCAGATCTCATATCTGAGGTTTCCAGAAGGTTTTGACCCCTCAAATCTTCTCCAAAATGGAAAATTCCTTCGCACAAATCTTAATTAAGGTGTCTGGAACAACTTTGATTCTCTGAGTTTATCCAGATTATGAAGTTTTAAGACCCTTGAATCCATTTCAAAATCAAAGGTCCACTGCCTTTTTCATTCAAGCAGAAATGACTCTCAACTTCAAAAGGTCTTTTGAGTACCAAATCTCAATCCAAAAATCTTCCAAAAAATCATGGAATCAGTTTAAAGTATTAAAAAGATATCCCAATTTTTACTTTTCTGAGTTTCAAATTATTTTGGCCAAAACACACACACACACACACACACACACACACACACACAAATGATTTTCAGCTTGGAAGACTCGTTTTACGAGGCATTCCGGGTGCACACTAACGTCCTTCCCGGCGTGTAACATGACCTCCGAACCCAAATTTCTGATCTCGGGCTTTTTTCAAAGTTTTGGCCCTTAAAACAAAAATGGCGTGGCGACTCCGTTCTTTTTCCCGGGTTTTATTTGGTTTTTTTCAAAGAAACGCGAAAAAATCGAATTTTTTCCCGCGAAATGGCGACACATCATCACAGTGGCGACTCCGCTGGGGACTAAGCTTTTTAAAAAAAAAAATGGTATTTGGTATATTGGTGGAAACCATTAAACTTCCCGTTACCGCCTCCTAACACGAGTCGGGGATAAATTGTGGTCTAACAATCCCACGTACCGGTATCACCGTTTTAAAAAAAAAAAGACTTTTGAGGGTCAAGCTTCCGTCCCGGCTTTGAAAATCATTTTTGTGTGTGTGTTGATTTTTGCACAGTTTTCGTGTTGTTTTGGCCGCCTCGGAGAAAGTCAAAATTTTGACTGTCGGAATAATGTCCCTAACTGTCGGAATTTTCGTGCTTACGTGCTTATGTGTTCATTAAATTTCAAAAAAAAATTCAAAAAAAAAAGGATTTTCAAAAAAAAAAAGAAAATTTTCAAAAAAAAAATCATCATGCATCATATTTTTAAGACACATGAAAAATTGCTATTTTACTCAGAAAAAGAATATAGACTGCTTGCACACTACGCGCACGTGACCGTACACTGCACACTACGTCCCTAACCCGGAGAAATCCTTGTCGCGGTCCGTTTGGTCTTATTACGCCTCTCGGATGAGCACAGGACTACCCAAACATCCCATGGAGCCTCGTGGCTCGACTAAATGCACTTGTCCGTGACACACTTTGTCCGAGACCCGGTTGGTTTTTAGTTTGGTGTGTCATGCCCTGTCCGTGTATAGACCTTTACTTTCAAGCCTTTGCTTCGGCACACCGACTCAATATCATTCGGGGACCCTAATCGGTCGAAGTTCGCGGTTTTCCGCCGCGAGACTTTGACCAAGATATTGACCGGCGCCTTGACTTCGGCTCCGATGGCACAAATTATACAGCGACTCCCAAAGGCATCGACACCGAGTCATCAAGGATTAATGAATATTCCATGCCTAATACGTGCTTAACTGACGACAAGTCAAGATCAATTGTGGACGCTTATCAGTCCAAATCATGCCGACTTTTCGTCGAGCCCTCGGACATGATCTTGACTTTTGACGTCAATTGTGGACGCTTATCAGTCCAAATCATGCCGACTTTTCGTCGAGCCCTCGGACATGATCTTGACACAGCGTCGGCTTTGTCCGTAATTTACATCGAATGCTCGTTAAGACTCGATTACCCGCGAGACTTTTAGGATCGTTTTTCTTTCGGTCGGTGGGACCCGCTGCCCTATAGGACCCTCGCCCGGGCATCCACCCGGGAGGTCGAAATACAGGTGGAATACGAGGGGCTTATAGACGTAGTGACGGGGCCCACTGATCCAGGATCCAGAGTAGTTTGCGAAAAAGAAGAGCAATCTTTTCCAACCGATTAGGTTAATAAAACATGTTTTAAGTAAACGTGAACAAATAACTACATGTTGCATGAGCCTAAAGCCCAAACACCTACCCTCCTTCCATTCCCAGACATCGAACCTTTCGTGTCCTTTCCCCGTTAGCTCCGCACAAAGCTTGGTTTCGGGCACCGGGTCATCGTTTGATTAGTTGGGAAGAGTCGAGCGCGTCATCGGCTTCGCCGTTTGTTCCCGACTCCGGGTTTGAATGTCCAGACGTGCATCAGTTAGGTAATGATGGGGATAACGTTGCTCGGAGTCCTCCAAAATCCTCACGACAGACAGCCGGTATTTGGATCAGGGTTGGTAGAACGAGATGAGACTTCGACGTATGAGGCTCAAATTAGCGACCTTGCAGGGGTTGTCGCAAGTCATGGTTTGAGCTATCGGTCTCAAATTCAGATGGCACTTTTACCGCGAAGAAGGGAAGGGTTCTCCTCCTCTTCTTAATCGTCCTGGATACATCGAGATGCTACCCCAGGATTCCTATGTTTCCACCGCCGGGACCCTGCCCAGTCGACTTACGAGACAGCTTGGCCCCCAACCGGCGGTCGGGGGACGAAAGAGTTCGGATATCTATGCGCATCGGTTGTCCCCTCTACAGTGATGATCCCGCAAGTATCGGTCTGAGTGATGAAATCGAGGAGCAGTTGAAGAAATATAAAAGAGGTCGGCAAATCGTAAGCCACAGGAAGAACCGGAACAGGACAGCAGGCTGGATTGCAGAAGAGGCCACACGCCACTTGGGACTTAACAATATCAAGCCCGGCCCACTTAGGGCTACCTTGAAGGACAAACATATGCCCGTTCCCAGGGACCTCAATATCTCTCATTATCACGTGAGTCAATCACTCGCTACAGATGAGCCAGCCAGATCCCCGGAACCGGTTCCACCCAAAGTCATTCCGGCACCGCTCAACACGAGGTCCCAGATCACGCCATGCCCGCCGTAGAACACATTTGGTGGGATATTTGTGGCATCCCGATTGCCTTGAAGAGGGATTATCGGGAGCCCCGGATACACGGGGGACACGCCCTCCCCTAAGAAAAAGAAAATTTCCTCCGGCAAAAAGTGAAGGAGAGATTCGAGGCCGGTGATAACGGTGTGGGAACGCTCGGGGAGCCATGCAGGGGGATTTGATTATTATGTACTACTACTCCGGTCGGAGTCTTCCCAAGCAAACGGGGGTAAAAGAAACGAAAAGCCTTGCCCAACGACGGAGTGAGACTTTCGGACGCGAGTCTGTGGCACTGGGTAGCTCTGCGCAATCGAAATCTATCCCCCAGCGGGAAACGAGCCCGAGTTCGGTTTGACCGGCTCCGTGCACCGCTTGACGAAAGAAAGACCAATGCAGGTTTGGCAGCTCCAGCTCAATCAAACATGTTGACCGGAGATGGCAAGCGCCGCTGCAAAAAGGCCTCGGTATAACCGAAGGGCTTCGGCAAGGCTCACCTCGCAAGAAAAGGCACGAAGTGACTGGTTTAATGACTCTGATCCCAGAGACAAGGACGAATCTATGATCCTCCGCCTATATGGGAGTATGATCACCTTAACGACTGATGAAGATTTGCCAAGAGAGGTCTCCAACACAATGAAAGCTTTGTACATCACTGTAATCATTTCGACACCCATATCACTCACAGGGTATTAGTGGACAATGGATCATCGGTAAACGTCCTTCCCTCGGCGCGGTAGAGGCCCTCCGCATAAATGAAAGCGTATGATCCCGTCTACACCGGATTGTCAAGGCTTCTGACGGCAGTTCGTCTCGTCCCGATTCACAGGGACGGTAACTCTGGAACTACGGTTTGAAACCCCGAATGGTGCCAACGAAATTCCATGTAATGGACGTCCATCCGAATTCACGGCTACTATTGGGACGCCCTTGGTTACATCTCATGAAAGCCATAGCTTCCACCCTCCACCGATGCGTCAAATTCATCAACGCAGGCGAGACCTTGAAAGTCATAAGGGGTGACGAGTTTCCTCATAGGGAACGAAAGCAGCTGGGGAAACAATAGCCAAGAATGCCCCCGCGAGTCGAAGCAGCGGGGCTACATCCTTCAGAGGCAGAATCTCGCGGCATCCTTTGGAATCCGGCGATGCGACTATGTCCGGCACACTCAAGCGGCGAGACTCAGAAGAAGTTCGATTCATCAAATTTAATTGTTATTTCCAACACTTGGGCCTTGTTGGAAGGAAACGCTGAACGCCAGCCATGATACAGGCACACATGAGTCCCGGTCCCCAAGCACTGGTTGTCGGCGACCTGTTACTTGCAAACCCATTCTCGACGGCCTTGCCGAGCGAGGAGGATTTTTTCATGATAGAATTCATTCGGCAAGCATCGACGGACTCGCTCGAATCTATGAACATGTCGTGTGGGACGTCCTCCTCGAAGGCGACTACCACACTTGAAGCCTTTCCGCTCGAGTCATGGGGCATGAGATCTTTCAGTAGTTCCGGCACCACACCCGAGGCGCCCAACACGTCCTCGCATGCAGATTGAAGCGATCGATTGTGACGACGGATGAGTCGGGCTACCTCCCGGGGATGGAGGAGACGGCATATACGGAAGATCCTTACATCTTCATGCTCGGTTCCAAGAGCCGGAGAACACGGTTGATTACGATTCGAGAACAAGAGATGATAGCAATGCTTGAAGAGGAGGAGCACGAGACGACCATGCCTTTCCCGAGTTGTGAAGCCACCGGCGTGACAATGCGCTAAAGAGATTGGGAAACTCTCTCGGGGCCTCTCGCGACCAGAAGAAATGATCACCCGAGCTTGGATTGGTCCCCCAGATCCTTTCGTGTCAACCTTTGTAAAGTCCTCGAGTCTCTCATTGTTGAGTTTAGTCTCTCGAGGATCGTCCCGATGGCCTTACGCACAGAGACCTACGAGGAAATTGTAGCGCGAAACGTTGTATTCCCTTTATTCTTCAATGAAATGATGAACCTTTACGAGTATCCCTTAATTGCCGCACTTTAACTAATGATGAATTAACTAATAATCTAAACGAGTTAATATGATTCGCACTAGATGAAGAGAGCGAGACACATTAAATGAACAATATATCAAAGAAATCTTTAGCGGGTTGTCCGGAAGGAAAATCGAGCCCCGAGAGCTGTAGAAGAGATTTACAGCCCAGTGTGAATGCAGGAGCTACGAGAAGAGCCTAAAAGACGCTTGAGTTGGTAGTTTCTTGAAGGATTTGAAAGGGATGCCTAATTGTTTGCTACTAAAGAATTTGTGGATGTGTTCGCATGGTCCTATAAAGATATGCCGAGGCCTCGATCCTTTCCGTAGTTGAGCCACCGAATCTGCCGCTCGACCCGGAAGTCGAAAGCCCGGTAAAACGAAGCTAAGAAGAATTAGCCAGAATGGTCCCTCTAGTGAAAGAGGAGATAGAAAAGATGCTCGGGCAAGGGGATTCATCGGGGTCATTGAATACCCTACATGAAGCTTTCCAACATAGTAACGGTGACGAGCCAGGCCGCGGAAAGATCCGGTCTTCCAACGTAGACTTCCCGAGAGAGACTTGAACAAAGCCGGTCAGAGCGACTTCCCATGCCCGAACATCGACATTTTGGTAGATTCCACGGCTGACCATGAAGTCAAATCCTTCGTCGACGGTTTGCCGGCTACAACCAAATCAAAATGGCGGAAAGAAGATCAAGCAAGCGGCCTTCCTGCCAGCGACCCGCTTGGGGCACATGCGCTACACGGTCATGCCATTCGGACTAAAGAATGCTGGGGCTACGTGCCGAAGAGGCGGCTACGGCTCTACGTTTCCATGACATGATCCACAGAAAAGAAATTGAGGTCTATGTGGACGACATGATAATACGCATTCCGGAGGATCGAGATGGCCAGCACTTTGTTGATTTGATCGAAAATTCTTCGGCCGCCTCAGAGACCGCGGCATGAGGCTGAATCCCGGCCAGAGTGCACCTTCGGTGTAAGACGAGGTAAGGTGCTAGGATATGGTGACGAACGGGGAATCGAAGTAGATCCCCGAGAAAATCAAGGCGATAGTTGAAATGAAGCCGCCGGACGGCGGAGAAGTAGAAATCCTTCATTGGGAAGGCGCTTGATACATAAGCACGCTTTGTAAATCGGGTGACCTCGATGCGCGAGCCGATCCTTCTTGAGTTGATGAAGAAAAATGCCTACACCAGGAATGGACTCAGAGAATGTCGGCTTGCCTTTGAGCAGTTAAGGCATACCTTGTGAATCCCCGATTCTCACGCCGCCACATCGGCCCAAAAGCCCTTCTAACTGCTATATCTAAGCATCACGGAATACGGTAATTGGGGCTATGCTAGCTCAAAGAGAAGAAAGATTCAAGGTCGAAACGCCATCTATTTCATAAAGCGAGAAAGCTCGAGCGGGAACTCGAATTACTCACTGCGCTTTGCGAGAAGACTTGCGCGAGGTTTGGTCTAGGTAGTGGGAAAGTTGAAACACTACATGCGGTCTCACTTGGAAATACATCTCGTCTCGATGATAGACCCCATCAAATATACGTTCGACAAGCCTTCCATCTCCATGAGGTTGGCAAAATGGTCGTTCTTTTTGGCGAATATGACATCACTTATGTTTCAAATCCCAGTAAAAGGACGCATAATGGCGGAACATTTTCGCCGTTTCCCAAGTGATGAGTCAGAGGACTGAACCTCAGATTTCCCAGATGATGGAATCTTCGCTCTAGAAGGGAGGAGAAAATCGGCGGCAACTCTTCTTCGACGGGCGTCAAAGCAAAGGAGACGGGATAGGAATGCTTACGAGGTCGATCTACTGCTTGACGAACACCCCATAGCGGTAAGTGGATGAGTTGAACTTCGGAAGTCTGACAAGCTATTATTTGAATATGAAGCTTGCATAGCCTTAATAGGGTTAGAAAGCCTGGCCCTTGAAAGAAAAGAAATATCAAGGAATTGGAGGTGTATGGTGACTACGCCCTCATCGTCAATCGGGTCTCTAACAAATGGAAAGACCGTGGACACAGATCTACGAAATATCACACTTACATGGAAGAGTTAGTAACTCAATTCAAAGAGATCGCTTTCATTACTTGCCCGAGAGATCGCATAGCAGATTTGCGGATGCGGCAGCACTAACACTCCCTCGTTGAAATACTGAGGAAGGAGTACGTCAAATTGAACCATTCGAGTCGGTAGAAGAGAAAATCCCGCTTATTGCTTTGAAATCGAAGCGAAGCCGAGCCAAGCCCAATGATCCCAGTACGCTCAGGATTCTACCGGTGCACGAAGGATGGCGAGGCCTCTTTCAAAAAATGAAGATGGGGAATATAAAGAAGGAATCAGCGAAGAAGTCTCGGCCACAGAGCGGCTAGCCTCCCATTATGTTCTTTTTTGGGAAACATGTTATACAAAAGCGTTATCAAGGCCCCCTCTGCGATGTATCGGCAAACGAAAGGCTACTCTAGAACTCATGAAGAAAGAAATACATGGTGGTACTGCGGCCCCCACGCTGAATGCTCGAGCCACGATGCAAATTATGCGAGAATGGGATACTTTTGGATCTCCACTGAAACATAGGCGCATCCAGGTTCGTCAAGGCTGCGACAAATGCAGCCCGATACTCGAAACCTTCAATCACTTGCCTCCTCCCACTGAGTTATCTTGCACGTGACAACCCCTTGGCCTTTCGTCACTTGGGAATTGATGTCATAGGCCAAATCACGCCATCGGGCGGTACAGCGGCACAGGAATTCGTCAGTGGCTTAGTGGATTATTTCACCCAGCAAGTGGGTTGAAGCCAAGTCCTACGAGAAATCCTCGACTCAAGGAAAGTAGCCCTCTTCATCAAGAAGAAGCATCATATCTGCAGATACGGGTTGCCAGTAGAAATCATTTCGATAATGGATCCCCTTCGAAGGGGAATGCGGCAATTTGTCTTGGCGAGAATTCGAATAACCCGATCTGAGTCATCTCTTACAGGACCCCGAACCCAGGCCAACGGAGCCGTCGGCGGCCATGAAAGCAGACTCTTTGGAAAATATCATCCGGAAAATGGTGTCCAAGGCGAGAGATTGGCCCGAGGAAGCTACACTGGCACTCACAGGGCTACGGAACATCGTCGAACGGCATTTGAGGGAAACACCGTTTGCCCTCACATACGGAATGGAAGCCGTACTCCCAATCAGTGGAAATACCCTCGCTCAGTTATCTTTGGCTGGAAAGCCGGATCAACGAGGTCGAATGGCTCCGAGTCGCCATGATGAATTGGCCCTGCTAGATGAACGCCGATTGAAAGCAATGGAACACATCCGAGCCTACCAAGGAAGAATGGCGAGCCTTCGACAAGAAAGTAAAGCATCGGGAGATCAGAAGGTGATCTCGTTTTGAAAGAAAAGCCCCGATCCGTATCAACCCCCTCGGCAAATGGGAGCTGTATGGGTCGGGCCATATGTCGTCCGAGAAGATCTTCTCGGAGGAGCCATGCAACTTGCGGACCTCGACGGGAATCCCTTTGTACACCCGGTGAATGGTGACAAGGCTACTACGCGTAAAAAAAAAAAAAAAAAACAAAAAAGAGTGCTAAAGAGTAATACCAACTAGGTTGAAAACCCGAAAAGGGCGGCCTAGGTAAAAAACTTGCACCAAAAAAAAACAAAAAAACAAAACAAAAAAAAAACAAAAAAAAATCGGGTTGAACTACGAAGACTGAGCTCCTCAAAATGAGGGGAACGTAGGCGGCGGAAACGGTTCGGTCTAAAACACAAATAAAAGTCATACTTTGACATCAATACAACGATCGGACCATGAAAGCGTCTCGAAAAACTCTAAGCAATTCAAATATTCATTACAAGTTAAAAACTTTTTGATGAGTCTAAGCCCGATTCATTCCTACAAGCGCAGCTTTGCTAAAAGAAATTAAGATACATAATCAAACTAATGTATGCGCCATGACAAGAAAGGGATACTCGGAAACCTCGGAGTCACTCCAAGCCACTCGTCTTGGCCTCTCCCTCTTCTTCCCCCTTCGAGTCTTCTTTTACGAACGGGAAAAATGTCGGTATTCCTCCTACCAAGCTCGGTATAGGAACGGGATCTATCAAACCAACCTCTCTCGGGGCCTTAGTAGCCACAGCGTCATCTCTCATCTCCTGTAGCCTAGGCGGTAGCATAGGAGCCCTCCTCTCCTGTCTCTTGACGTAAGCCTCATAGTCGGTCACGGCGTCTCCGCTCCTGTCATGAGGGTTGGCCCTCGCCTCGGCCCTCCTCCTCTCCGAAGCGATGGGGTCCTCCGCACCCATGTGGCACTCACGCGGGTCTCGAAATAGCCGCACAGAGTGCCTAGGATGCCTCTCATTACCAATCCAGTGTACCAAGTGGTCGGGAACACCGGTCTTGGGCGCTGAGGACTGCTTCGAGGAGGAAAGACGTCATACCTCCGGGCTCAGAGGAAAGAAATGGAAGCACGAGGGATCATCCGGCGAAACTTGAGGCACCACGCTTTGGTAGGTATGTTTATTGAAAATCTACTCCGAAAGGGAACTGCTCCAGCCATGGCTTGTCTGGGAT
This sequence comes from Adenophora triphylla var. japonica, assembly GCA_022495995.1. NCBI lineage: Eukaryota > Viridiplantae > Streptophyta > Magnoliopsida > Asterales > Campanulaceae > Adenophora > Adenophora triphylla. The sequence goes on along the minus strand of JAFEMH010006877.1, from coordinate 7,653 downwards.
TTAAAGCCGGAGATGTAAAATCACGGGTGAGAAAGCCAGGAAGCATAACCACATGAGACCCGATCCTGAAGCACTCTGCGAGTCTCCACCCGCCAACAAAGCTGACCATCCCGATGTCCGCCAGGTACGGGAGACCTGACCAATCCCGAAACGCTCCCATGAGCCACGATCATTAAAATCCTCACAATGACCCTCTAAAATGTCCAGGCTTGATCATATCGGGAGTTTCGAAAAGAATCCCCAAGCGCTCCATCGGCCACGGGGTCAAGAGGAGCAGGCTGCCCAGTGCGTATACCGTCTTCAGGTAGCCGCTCTGCTCCCAAGAGCATGCAAGCGTCTCCCGGAGAATGAAAGGAACGGCGTCTGCGCCGAGGGCGGCAGTGAGCGGCTGACATCCGGTAGGCCGATGAAAATCCCGAAAGGAATAGACCATGAGCAGATTGCCAAACATACAAAGTGCAAAGGCATCGATAGGCATCAATCCACGAAGCCTAGGCCCACTAAACCTGCTCAAGGAAGGCCGGAAATACTCCCGAAATGATCGGGACCACGGATCGCCGCTTTGCGCTTCCTGGGGAAAGATGAAGGAGGACGCACAAGTCTGTCAACGAAAGAAGCCCCTCGGGCAAAGGAACCGCTATCTCTTCCACCTCAGGACCACCCGAAGCAAGGCCCGAAACTCTTGGCGGTCGGAGCAATCTACGTTGAAGGAAAGGCGAAAGGAACATGCTAACCACAGTGTCCCCGAAATGAGGGAAGAAGCCCTCAAAAAGCTCATAATCCGGAATCCAATTCCTTGAGAGACCATAAGCACTTTACCTTGTACCTTTCTTGAAAGAAGGACCTCCTCTACATTACATAATCTCAGGGACGTTCAGCAGACATTTTGAAGAATGACATTTGGGATTCTTGGGACAATTTTGATGGAGCTTTTCTAAGGACCTGTGGATTTTCTCTCTTTCTCCCCGAAAATGGCTGTTTGTTTGGGTGGAGGTTGAAGAGGATATTTGAATTTGAAATAAAGTGAGACCGGAATCTGAAGCAAAATTAAAGGACAATCTTGGATCCGGTCAATCCGCTGTGAGGACATGATTGTCGTTGCTCGAGAAAAATTTCTGCGCCAGTCAAGTTTGCTACACCAAAAAAAGAGGAATATTCCGTCCCGATTGCTCGAAACACGTGCAAAAACCTCCCCCAAACCAGTCCATATACTGCACTAACACCCTTGCGAACTTAAAAAAAGCTGAGGCTCGTGCAACATTGCTGAGTTAAATACTGCATTGCATTCGCCAATAAAAATAAAATCCTAAGAAATTATTACATCCCAAAAAATGTGCAAAAAAAGAAGAAAAGAAAAAAAAAAGAAGTGTGCAAAAAAAAAAAAAAAAAAAGCAAACATGTCAAATAAAATCCTAAATTATTACATCATGAAAAAAAAAAAAAAGAGAGAAAAGAGCAAAAAAAAAATGTGTGCATAAGGCATTTGTGACAAACCGTCTCAATCCCAGTCGCCAAATCTCAAAATCGAATCTCGAAAATCATGAGGGGGGTAATCAGTATTCCGGAATCTCTAGCGCCGATGTACGTCTGTCCCCGGGTCCCTCTCTTTGCCGACTCGGGCCGCGCCTCCTCCCGGGGAGCCCACTGAAAATCTCGGAGGGCTCGAGAATCGTCCTCGTCTCCCGAGAGAAGAAGAGGCTCAAGTCGGGACCAAGCCGTGCGCTACGTGATAGAATGTGTGCCAGAGATCTGCGAAAAAAAATCGTATCAGAGAAGGTGAGAAAGAGAGGCGTCGGACTCCTGGGCGTACGAAGAAACTGGAAGACCCACCATCTTTGCGCAAACGTGTCCCTGCCCGTGTGGATCCCCGGAGAATATGAAACGTGATCCGAAGACGGCACGCGCGGGGATCAGTAGAGAGGAGACGAGAGGAGAGGGAGTCTCTGAGAAGAAATACGAGCGGAGCTTCTAAAATCTCTGCGCCGCAGAGTGAAGTCTACGAACGAATGTAAGGGGGAAGCCTCGCGTCCCCCGACGGGCGCCGGCCGGGTGGTGCGCCTTGCTCTGGCTGAGGAGCCCATGCCGCGCGACCTTGCGTCCTCTGATGAGATCTCTTGGCTCACAGATCCAGCTTTAGCCACAGTCGGCTTCTCGGCACGGCCTTCCTCTCAAGCGCACTGGCAAAAGCGTTAGAAGCGGAGTTGAAGAGAAAAAAAAAATGATGGCGGGGGAAAGAAAAGAAAAGACAAAAGCAAAAAAAAAAGAAAAAGGAAAGTGAAGCCCATTACCTTCACATGTCAGGACTGAGTGCAGACGAGGAAAGCTCGTGGAAGCCGCTCGAGTGAGGGATGCTGCCACCCCTCAAATCGGACCCCATCACACGGATACCTTTATATGAAAAATCGAAGATTCCGGGAGTACCCATTTGGGATCCCAAAGCCCCTCTACATCCAGGACACTTTGAGGAAGCATCCTCGGCCTCCTCGAAAACAAATATGGGGTACGGCTCAATCGCCACAAATGCCAGAAATGTCTTTGAAGGCCGGCTCGGCGTAGTCATCCCAGGTCCACGAAGTCATCATTACTCGGGTGCATCATATGTCGGCGGGAGGAGAGGCTCTCCTGCTGGCGGTGTCCTGAAAGAGCGGAGTTCAGCGCCATACTTTGGCGCGTCACCCTCTACTCCCGGAAATAATAGGCATCGCGACTGGTCGGACCTCTCGAGGGAATCCTCCATTTTGCACTTACTGGAGTCCAAATCTCCCGGCGCCCTTCGAGTGCGCCACCTCGAAAGCGATCCCGGGGATGCAGGAATATCATCCTCAGTCCGTCTCGGCCTCTCCGTCGAGAAGGAAGGCAGAAATCCGCGTCACTGACGAGTCGTGCGCCCCCTACGGGCCTTATCTTACTCCCCCAGGGCATGCTTGGACCAGAATGCGCAGTGGCACAGATACGCCCGGCGTACTCCGCCATTTGTCGCCGCCTTTATCGTGGCGATGGAAAAACTCAAACACGCCAATACCCTGCTGAAGGTAAAAATCCAATCAATCCGGTCTGCAAAGAAAAAGTGTGTGCTCAAAAAAGAAAAGAGGGGAGAAGCAAAAAGAGGCTTTATACCTCCGGGGCAAACTCAAAGCGAGTATAAGGAGGCTCACGGCCTTCCAGTGTACCTATCGGAGAGCTCGAAGTAAAAGCTCTGCCCGGCCCAGTGAGCCTCTCCCCGAGGAGACATCTCCCAGGCCATCTCCATTGTGTCACTCCAAAGGAAGGGACCTCGGCAAGAGCAAAGGCTGGGCCGTCCTCGGCATGTACCCGAAAGAAAGGGTGCTCGAAAGAAGCAAACCACGAGAAGGCACACCACACTGGCAATCCGATCAAAAGAGGCGCCTATCCTCTCCTCCCAGACCTAAAGCTCGTAGCTCCACGACTGGTAATTCTCACAATGCTTCAAAGTAGACCACCGCGGCGTACTCCGTCCCGATCCCCTTTTTGGGAATAGGGGAAAATCCCGAAGAAAGAGCACACGGCAGGATCCATCGGCATGGCAGAGTACAACCCGCCACTCGTCTTTGTGGCGATCCATTGGAAGGACAAACAGCCGTGATCGCAGGCATAGTCGGAAAAAGCGTAACGAAGTAGCCTCTCGCCCCCATAAGAAGTGAAAGCGTGTGGGTCGCGTATCCCACCGGTCTTTGCTTATTAAAGCAAACATCGAGGCCCTTGCTCTTGCAAGGGAACTTGACCGGAGTCCCACCTCAAGCACTCAACAAACTCCCAAAGCCCGGTCTCGAAGCAACATCTGTCTCGGACTCGACAAAGCTCCTCGGCTAGCGCATTCGGAAGCCGGTCCCTACAAGTCCAACCACTGAGACTCCACCGAATCCTCGAGTCTTCATCTTGTTCGGTTGCTCATACTAACGTAGTTGTTTTAAGCCACACATGACCAATAAAAAAAAAAAGAGAAAATGTCAAAAAAAAAAAAATTTGCATTTTGCCATTTGCACAAAAAAAAACAAAAACAAAGCATACATATGCATCATGGAAATTTCTAAAGAAAATTCGACGGACATGTGACATACAATGAGCATAGCCCCATTTTCCTCGCACAAAAAAAAAAAAAAAAAAAACCAGGTTTTTGACAAATCCCAATGCATTCATCAAAAAAAAAAAAAAAAAAAGATGCATTCCTACGGAAAGTAAAAACTAGCCTTCGGATCCCATTTTCAAAAAAAAAAAGGTTCCTATGCATGCGCGCATATCATTACCATCATCTCAAAAAAAAATAAAAAATCCTGCCACATCGTTTACCGGAAGTAAAAACTCTAGAGTCCCATTTTCATAAAATAACATGCATACATACTTTTCATGCATTCAATCAACGGGAGGGAAAAATCACGGGTCTCCCACTTTTCAAAAAAAAAAAAAAATCAATCAAAAAATCATACATTCATATCATCATCTCGCATGTTGGCAAAATGCCAATTCTTTTCTCAAAAGCGAAATGCACATTTTGGAACACCAACAAATTCATTGCAGCTTACATGCACGTATCATCAAAAATCAATATTCAAATTTCAAAAAAAAAAAAAAAAAAAAATCACAATTTTCATCCATAATTTTTGGATACCAAAAAAAAAAAAAATGGCAAAAATGCCAATTCTTATTCCAAGCAAAATGCACGACATTTTGGGTTACTCATATACTCATAACATGCAAAGCATCAAAATCAAGATTCAAAGCCAAGAACATCAATCGTTCTAATTTTCACAAAAAAAAATTTCAAAAATCACCAAGCAAGAAATCAACAAAGGGAATGAAAAGATTCGAAGTATACCGTTCGGAACTCGGATCGAAGCCCAAATGTTGCCAAGCATCGGGGTAGGGCTCCTCATGTCGATTGCGAAAGAGTATAGTGCCTCCTCATCCGGACGAGCTCCGTCGTCTCTCCGCCACCGGGCCACGTCCTTGGCCTTGAAAAGCACCTTCCGTGTTCCATTGCTCGAAAATCAAAAGAAAATCGGAAGATTTTTGAAGCTTTTGGCCAAAAATGGCGAAATCCTCGGTTCTCTCTCTCTTTGCTCTCGTAATTGGAAACTGGAATAGGGGAAGAGGAAGGGCGTTGGCCCTCATTTAAAACCCTGGAATACGCTCCTATCCGCGCGGATAGGATTGTCGAAGGTCAAAATGACCCTTTTGCCCTTTAAAAATGCGGACTCTGCGGTTTGGTCCCAACTTGAGTTAACCAAAGTTAACCAAAGTCGGCCCCTTGTCAAGAAATCATTCCCGAGCGAGTCAAACGTAAGGCCAGGATTTCCCCGAAAGATATGAGATCCGTATCTTTCATCAAAATCATCCCGGCGAGTCAAACGTAAGGACCGATTTCCCAGAGAAAGATAACGAGATCATGTATCTTTCGTCAAAAATCTAGGCGGTCAAACGTAAGACCGATCTCCCGAGAAAGATAACGAGATCCGTATCTTTCATCAAAATCATTCCCGGAGTCAAACGTAAGTCCGATTTCCCGAGAAAGATAACGAGATCAGTATCTTTAAATCAAAATCATCAGCGGCGGTCAAGCGTAAGGCGATCTCAGAAAGATAACGAGATCCGTATCTTTCATGAAATCATCAAACGGCGATCGAAGCGTAAGGCCGATTTCCCAGAAAGATAACGAGATCCAGTATCTTTCATCGAAATCATCGAACGGATCCCCAAGCGTAAGACGTAAAATCCCGAGACAAAGATAACGAGAATCCCAAAAGATCTTTCCAAAATTCGAGCCAAAGTAAGCCGATCTCTAAGAAAGATAACGAGGCTTGATCCCGCTGGATACGTAGGCCGAATCACGAGAGAGGTCCGGCCCTACCAAAGTAACGGTCACCACTCTCCTTCGGCGGACGAAGTCCAGAAAGGGCATTTCACATCAAGGTTCGTAGGCACCTACGAAAACGGTCATCATCCTTGAGGGCAAAGTGACAAAGGGCATAAAAGCCATCTCGAGTTTGAGGCACCTAGCCATCATCAAGGTTCGAGGCACCTAAAAGCCATCATCAAGGTTCGAGGCACCTAAAAACGCCATCTCGAGGTTCGAGGCACCTAAAACGCCATCATAGGTTCGAGGCACCTAAGACGCTATCACTGGAAGCGATAAATCGCAATCATCGGCGGGCGGATAGCCGTCGGAACCGAAAATGGTCATTCCTATCCCCGAGCGGAAGCGGATAGCCATCGGGCGAAATGGTCATCTCTTATCCCAGCGAGTTTCTCTCCGGCAACCCATTGCGAACTCGCTCATCGGGTTCGAGGCACCTAAAACGCCATCATCTCCGAGGGTCGGGCCCGAACTACGGCGGCTTGATTCCCATTCGGGATACGTAGGTAGCCTATTGAATAGGTTCGGCCACCCGATCACTCGATCATCCGCCAAATATGGAGCCTTACTCTTATCGACGACCCCGCTTCCTTCGAAAGCGCCGTCGCCAGGGGCTCTTGTAAGTGCTCCAATTTGAGCTTGTTAGATTTTCGTTAGAAAATTAACGAAAGTTATAACATTTCTAACAATTCCTAACAATCCTAACATTTCTAACAAAGTGAGGGCAAAATGGGCATTGTTATTTAAGGTTAAACCTCAAAAAGAATCTTAAAAAGCAAAAACAAAGGAAGAAAACCAAAAATAGAAATGGTGGAAACATAAAGCGATTGTTAATTTGAATTTTCAAAAGAAATATTCCTCTTGTCCAAAGCACAGGCGCATTTAATGAACGGTGCACGCCACCAATCCCATCCGCGCGGACATCTTTGTCATTTCAGAGGGCTATAAATTGAGCCCTCCGAGTCACAAAAATAAGGAGCCAACACAATTTGCCTTTGAACCTCTGGCGAAATATAGAGAAAACGGTGAGAATTCACTTGAATTGTCACCATTTTCTCTTGAATCTTTCCCAACTCACACTCACTCTCAAATTCAAACCCTAAACACATTCAAGCCTTGAACCCATTCAAACACAAACTCAAGGAAGATAGGTATAACCTCCCTCTTCTTACCCTAAATCTCTCATCCATGCATGCATCTTCAAACTACAAAATGTAGTTCATTCTTCTTCTTGTCTTAAGATCCAAGAAGATCACCATGGAAGTCCATCTCCATGGATGATCTTCTACAAGGATCAACATTTTCTTTAATGTGTTCTTGTTTTCTTGCAAATGCATTTTCAAAACCCTAAAAACCATTTTCAAGCATCAAATCTCATTTTCAAAGGATAAAATTCCCCTTCCCAAGCAAATGAAGTGCTTAGTCCTAATGTACCCCAAGGATGGTTTGGTATAGTTGATTCACCACTAAAATGTCAAGTGATCACTAACCAAAACCTAGGGAAATGGGGACAAGCATGGATGCAAAACCCCCTTAAAATCATATTTTCTTTCTTGAGAAGTTGCTGTCCAGTAGCAATTTCCTCAGACCTCAGTCCATGGTCTAATTTTTTGGACACAGATAAATGTGGAATTTGGTGTTGACTACAAAACACTTTTTGTAGCCAACATCCAGATCTTTCCATACATATTTTTACTTTATTTTTGGGTGAGTAAAACTCCTCTTTTCAAATTTTCTTTCAGAGGCTAGTTCATCAGCTTCTGGGAATCAGATCTCATATC